>JAJMFU010000042.1:0-79631 GCA_030574915.1 Komagataea wickerhamii
AATCCAAAAACTGTCGTTCGACCCGAAAAGCAAAGTCGTTCGACCCACTTTTTGATCTTTTTGTGGTTACTGGGCCTTATTTGTGGGGATTCTTCGATTTAATCTGGTTACCGACCCACAATTCGACCACCGTTCGACCCGAAAACTGGATCGTTAATCCAAAAAATCAAATCGTTAATCCAAAAATTCGATTTGGTCCGTTTTTCAACAGGTCGTTCGACCCGAAAATTGCCCATCCTTCGAAATCTTCACCGTCAAATATCTACCCCATCCTACTCGAAATATCCCGTGAAAACTAGTTACATACCGGGATGCTCTCCATCACTATCCTATGACAGAGTTACATCCACATCAGACTACTACTCGTTCCTCTACATGGCAAAAACTGATATCCAAGGGTCGTATTTGTACCCACTTTAATGTACTCCTTTTCCACGGTCCCTCTTTTCCGTAACCACTTCTCCGTGTGGTTTCCAGATCAATGTACCCCAATTATCAACGGTAGACCGCTCTTTATTTGTGGTTACACCGGCCTCGTTTGGCCAGATCAAAGCAAACGGCTTTGTGTTTTACCACAATTTTGACTTTCCCACAATTTTCAGGGTCTAGAGGATTCCCACATTTTGATCAATCAATCTCCCCATCTGAATCTCGATCCTCGTTTTCATCGATCTGAGTTGATTGGATTTCCCACAGTGTATTAGTATCCAGGTTTTCGTAGGATTTTCGGTTTGTGTCAATATTGATGAACAGTGATCCCAATTCAAAAGCCTTCCCGGCCTCCAGTATCTGTAACAATATGATCAATAGATAGCTCTCCTGAAACAATGTCTGAATCACTTGCCCTTTGGTCTAACAGACTTTCAGATCTCTCTCAATGAACTCCAGACTCATGTCCAAAATATTCACTTTTTCACAGCCTTCGACGAGCTGTATCTCGACAGTCAGACCTCCATTAGTGATACCGACACCACTGGCATCCTTCTCATCGTCTCTTGTTTCCTTGTAGCAGTTCCAATTCCCTTATATGGCTCCTTTAAGACCCCTCTTGGAATCACCTCTCTCCCATAGTTAAGGAACAAATCTTAGTCAGCAATTCCTTCTTCCTTCCTCAAAGTCAAACACCACATAGAGAGGCGTATGGTGCTGTGGAGAAGAGCAGTTCTGTGTATATTCAAGTCAGTCTATCACGTACACCACCTGGTATCTAGCCAAATCGACTGACTTTGATCTCTATTGACCGTACTTCACACCATAGACAAAAACTCTCCTCCAACACCACCTCATTGCTCGACAAGTAGACCTCTGTTAGACATCTAGTAAGTCACGTCTGGTTCAGTGTTCAGAACTGTCACTCTCAGCGTTGTTCGTTGGTCCTATTTGGACTGGGATGGTGTCACTATACCTCAGATTCCACGAGAATCTGACAACCAACAAGAACCATCCATTGAACCTCAGCCTGACCTCTCTCAAAGACCTATCCACCAGCATTGGATTCTGTATCTGGACTAGTATCTGGAACACTGCAATAGATCTGTTACTGGGACGTATCTGTGATTGAAAGTTGGGTTCATAGGTGAACATAGTGAAAACAACAACATGGTCAATAATGAGTCTCTCTGAAGTCTGTAAGCTCTGAAAACAAGTGGATACTCTCTCTGTTTGATGCTGATTCTGATGCACTGTTGTAGATTGCTGGTGGGTCTCTAGTTCGTTGTTGATTGTGTCGGGAATTCTGGCTGGAATGTGCTAAAATTGATGTCAGTGATAAGTTCCTCAGTTGAGCTCGTACAAAGTCAATACTTCTCTCGCGTGTTCTCCTAGTTGGATTGACCCTGTGTATCCACTCTCATGTACTCTCCATGTCTGGTTATTCAAAATTGTGGTTGTTGATGTTGTTGTTGATAGTTGTTGGAAAGGATTGAAAATTTTTCAACGAAAAAAAGAGTCGGGCTGAGCAACCCCCAGAACGCAATATCTCGACACCTTGAGTGACTACCTGACAGTATTAGAAGCTCAATCAACTAAACTCATTATTCTCTTTCCAATGGTGTAAAGAAAAGGTGTGGTCTACATACAAAAATATCCGTATTTTGAGTTTCACTACCCATTTTTACACCTATTTTAATTGAACTGATCGTTTACAGGATACGAGAGTGCCTTTTTGACGTTAACAAGTCCAGCGGACCACCGCCGGCCCAGCGTTTATTTGAGATAGCTCTCGAAGTAGAGCCGTGTAACTTGTGGGAGTTGGGTCACTCCAAGATCAAAATTGGACTTTTTGGATAGTCTTACTCCAGTGCACTACAGAGGTTGTAGTTCTGAGATATTCTGCTTTGAATTTTGGATCAATTTCGATCAATTTGGATAAATTGAGTTATTGTGGCCGCAACTGACCTCTTTAAGACCAGATCAAAGCAGTACCATACGAAACAAACATCGTTCTGTCTTGTCACTGAACAACAGACACTACAGACCTCAGGAACCCGCCCAAATTAAGCACTTTCCACACGGCCCTCTTGGTCTGGCGCATTGTTTTTCACAAAACTTCGGATACGACCATATCCAGCAGGAAGCACCGTTTCCCGTCCGATCAACTGTAGTTAAGCTGCTGAGAGCCTGACTGAGTAGTGTAGTGGGAGACCATACGCGAAATTCAGGTGTTGTATTCTTTTTTTGCTGCTCTAAGAGCCTTCGTATTGCCTGAATCCGGCCTTCACAGACTCCGGGACCGCTCTATCTCCGATTTCCGACCAATTGACCGGATATCATCAACCCTACTCCTTTTCGCAGTCACTTTCCTCGTTTAAATCACCGCGTCCCACTCAAAAAACATCAACAAACGCGAAAACTTTTCAGAAAAGTCAACAAAACAATCCCATTCCCACCTCAACCAGTCCTATTTCCCACCGCCAGCCACCTCCAGCCAGCCACACTGCATCTTCCCACCGCTATTCACCGCCCTGCGCACTGCTGCTACTGCCCCTGCTCCTCCTGCTCCGCCTACAACTCTACAACAGCCCTCCCTACACTTCACGTCAACAACAACGTCTGTGAGACCAATTCCCCATCCAATCCAATCCAATCCAATCCAATCCAAACTACTAACCAATCCACCAGTCCCGGATCCACCTCACCTCTCCCACACACCTACCCCTACTCCTTATATATATATACCCCCGTAGCCCTCTCCCCCCGTAGCCCGTAGTCCCATACAACCCTATAGAAGGACAGAATCCAGACTAAAAAAACCAGAGGACTCCCGCCGTCACCCTGACTGACCATCAGTGCCCTTAACACAACCATTGCATGGCTATGGGCAGATAGGAAGTTAAGCTGCCTCATGGTCTTGCATCATGCACTGCAAATTGCGCACATTTAGCGCCCTATGTTAAGGAGAAATATGCGAATTAAGGGTTCTAGGGTAGTCTATCGTGCTCTACAGAACGAGGGGAATCTAGCACTGTATTCAGATCATCTTAATTGGACCTGGAAGGGCTTCAAATAGAGTGTCAGATTATTGCAATGTTCTGAAAGGGACCGGGTTTGGGAAATCGACACTGCGTCTGGTACACGGTGTAAGACTGTCGTGGATGATATTGGTATACACTTTTCCAAATTTTTGAGTGGTTAGCGGGCTATACGAAGATCCTAGGCGGCGCTTAGCGGTGAATCCATCTGTCTAGTGGGGAATTGGAATTGTTTAGGGAGGCTGGTTAGTTCATCAAATGGTATATACCAGTGCTTTTCATGGAATTCAGCGGGAGATTAGTGTAGCCATCCTGCCTACGCAGATCCTTTGGGCATGGCACTGAACCACAAGGGAGTAAACCTCGCTAAAGAATGGATTTAGGGTGAGTTTGGGAGCTTTAGTACCTGGATTGTACTCTATTTGGCCCAGAATCTTCATAGTCTGTAGAGAGAGGTGGTTATCTTAAACCACTGACGAACTGGAGCTAAAGACTACTGGAAATGTGCGTATTCAGTATCCATTACCAAAGGCTGGATCTACTAAATGAAGTGCTTCTCGGCTACCAGGCACAACAGGAGGTTCTTGCTAGAATCGACTTGAGAATTCACCATCCATCTGAATGGCGATAGCTCAATTGAGTAGACAGGCTGTTAGAAGATCCTATAACAGCAAATATCAGACCCCAAACCACTAGTCAAGCACAGACAGTGCACTATGAATCAGTTCGTTATCTGTAGCAAGCACGAACCATAGTTCTCAGAAACGCAGAAGTAGCACAATCAGTTCGTGTCCTAGTCGTGGAAAATGCTCCAGGTATGGTGACAGCGGCACTAGAGTGTCAAGAGCTCGTGTAACTAGAAACATCAGCATCAGACCATACCACAATGAAAGGATCAGAGAGTTAGGATGTTTGAAATGACAACAGGAGGAGAAAACTCAGTGCAGCTGTCTGTCTCGGTCATGTTACCAGTTCATGGGACAGCAGTTGTAACATAAAGACCAGGTCACCCCAAGATCAGAGTGGTGATAGAGCCGGATCCGTCATTAGAGGCCACATTGCTGGCAATGAGATAGCTTCAAACACTCCCTGATGTCTCTCCTAGTGGTAGATGTGGCTGTGTCCAGATGTTCAACAGGGTCTCGCGCACAGTTGAGGGGATGACTTATTCATAGACTGGCTGGTAGCCACGATCTTCTAGACAAATCGGAGTTCAAACTATCGGTCGTGAAGGTAATGGATGCGCTGGAAGCTCCTCCAAACTGTCAATTGAATCTGTTAGAACCGGCAACCAGAGTGACCTTATCCCAACGATTTACCTGACTGTTAAAGTGTATGACTGGCCATTGAGGACCTTGATGAGCGGTGCGACTGAATATCCATCCAGATGCAGGGATTGATTCAGTGATGATCTTCAAGAGCACTGAAAATAATGAAACGGTCGGTGAAGTTGCCAATAAACCATTTATCATGCTTTGCAAACAAGTTAGTCTCTGGGAAGGGGAAGACAATACATGGGACATTCGAGTGGTCTTGATTCAGAGCTCTGTTCTTCTTGTCATTATCACTCTGTTAGACCGTTGACGACATGCAGTAGGAACAATTAGGGTGAACTGGACATCTTGGGTAACGTTCCAGGTGAATGGATAAGCTGTGCGGTTTAAGGGAGAGCAGAGAAAAGCGTGTGATCTGGGTCAGAATGGTGGGAATGGCCAAGGAAATCAGTGGTGATGCACTGCACTGAGGGTTCCTTGAGTGCTTCATGGCCAATGTGACTCGACAGATTCACCACAAATGGCTGGATCTGGTTTTGGAACGCCGACTAAGATCACTGTAGGCCACCATATCATCGAGCGGCAAAGTTAACAATCCACAGTCTCTGTCAATCACTCACAATAAGGTAGAGTCCAGAGTCTATGGTCGAACGACGCAGAAGTGTGTCTTGCCTGGGTACCATTTTCTTTGATGAAGTCTTGTGTTGATGAGATCCCGGAAAGAAATAGGCTCTCCCATTGAGACTACCTGAATGAACCTCTGAGATCCAAGGTCTATAATCCGTGTGTGTGAATCTGTAGTGCGAGAGACAATGAGAAGTAGATTTGATCCTCAATGAATTGGCTTCTGGAAATCATGGAGTGGGTTCATAGTTGATCAACAACGAGTCTGTGATGGCAGTGACTGAGCTAGGAGCGCATAAACAACTGGAGGTACTGCTGTATAGTGGTCAGCTATCTCAAGGTGACGGAGATCTTGCGTTCTTGATGAAAAGAGGTGAATCTGGGAGGTATTGAGAAACTGGTTCAAACTGAAGTGCCAACTTTCATCTCTTCCTGGAAGTCGACTAGAAGCAATACCGTAGATAACAAGACATTGTGAGCGTTCTCCTTATCCTGAAGTACCCATTGACCTCTCATTCAATCCTTGTGACTGCTTCAATAACGAGTTTGTCGAGCTAAAAGTCGTCAAATGTTTCTCGTCGTCGACTTTTTTTGTTTACTTTTTTCTTCGTGTTTATGATCTCCATGACAACTCCCAAATCAAAACAACACGAAATAAAATTCCTTTCATATCATTCGACAAATTTTTCTCCTTCTCCACCTGAAATTTGTCCAATGAGTCGCACAATCGGTCATTGAAGCTCTCCATGCTCAGCTGAGCTAAGCTCTCTCTCACAACTGACCGCCAGATAGTCACAGTGAAGTCAGGACACCCAGTCCCACCTGTTATTCAATCTCCATCCCTCATTACGCTCGAACCACAGAGAGCAATGAAGGACTCCTTCTGACTAGTGAGTTTAATGGCAAGGCATGATCCTGGGCATGTGACCAATGTGTTCGATCAGAAACAGAACCAGCATCATTGAAGTATGGGAAGGTAATGCGACTGCGTTCGCCTTTGCAGTTTTTGTTCCATCGAAATTTAGATCAATTGTTGCCGTCTCGTGGAACCAGCTCCCTCTGAGGCAGGCTAATTGCCCCATGTTTGTGCTGAAGAGCTGTTACTCTGGCTTCAGCCTAGAGTAATTAAAGTTTCTGGTATTATTATTGCTGGTGTTGTTAATCATGAGAAAGAACACTGCCCTGAAGAGATTTCTCAGCGAACAGAACTGTGATTGGAGTACCTTGCAATATGACAAGTAACAGCCGCTAAGGATGGCGAGATTGCTAGAATTGGATAGGCAACACAGTCTAACTCCTATACTCATGCTCGATATTTTGAATCTTTGCGATATTGACTACCCGATGGTTATACCACGGAAGAGGGATATACTAGAACTACTGCCGAGAGGCACCGATCTAGAAGACTAACTCTGGTGGTTTGTCCAACGCCCTTCCTGAGATGGTTGATGGCAACTGTCTTGGTACGCTTGAACTCAGGAAACCTTTGATTTTGGAGTCGAGAATATTCCAAATTGAGATCTGGTGTTATGGTTCTCACTCTCTCCATTCAATGTTCGCTACTGATTCTACTCAAATCTGTCGCTCTCAGATCCAGAGTCACACCGGCCTTCTAGAAATTGTTCAGGTCCTTCTGTCTGCAGATCGTTGTGATTTATTGCATGCTTCCAATCGAGTTCTTCCTTACTGGCTACGGATCAAGCTGAAGCAGTGCGACATCACTTGTCATGTTGGAAACATGCAATCCAAGCACCAGTATTGGTTACTCGGTATCTTAAGTGCTGACAACAACCGAAACCCTCTAAGATGGTGCTCATTAGACAGTGTTGTTAGTCCCAAGTGCGCCCATATATGAAGTATTTGTTAACTTCCTTGACTCAGCATCTTGTGTCTACTTGGAGCATGATACCATCGATCTGGAAAGTTGATATGTACTGCTGTAGTGGAGTAGCCGTATTGTAGAGAATCTTAATGGGAACTTGGCTCCTTTATTTCTCCTTGA
Organism: Komagataea wickerhamii; assembly: GCA_030574915.1. Lineage (NCBI taxonomy): Eukaryota > Fungi > Ascomycota > Saccharomycetes > Phaffomycetales > Wickerhamomycetaceae > Komagataea > Komagataea wickerhamii. The sequence continues at coordinate 7,371 of JAJMFU010000042.1, forward strand.
TCTCTGGGTAAGTATCTGGCTCTTCCTGTACTGACCTGAGAGTGTTCATCATCCATCTGGATGGTGATAACTCATTTTGAGCCACGAAACGGCTATAGTAGTACTGAAGCAATGAGGCACAGTTCAAAATCATTAGCCAGTAGTAGTAGCAGTACTGTGGGAAGAACCAATGGATCAAAATCCTAACCTAATGTTGCAACTGAGCGGGTTCTCCTTCCATAAAACAGGTGTTTCTATTCACAATATTCATCTGTTCTTGGGTAAGCTAAACTGGTATTATTGGCATTGACAACATGAAGAGTTGGACCCACAGAATGGGTTCCACAGAATTTATCAACCCAATGAGTGAGAAGGCAAGGACATTGTCCAGCACTTGGTGGAGATCACCGATGGAGGTTTGGACCACACCTTCGACTGTACTGGTAACGTCAACGTTATGAGACAAGCAACAAGCAGGATGCCACAAGGGTTGGAGTCAATCCGTGGTGATTGGTGTTGCTGATGGTGAAAAGTATATTTCAACTAGACCATTCCAGCTAGTTACAGGCAGTGTGTTGAAGGGATCCGCTTCTGATGGTATCAAGGGTAGATCTGAATGGCCTCAACTGGTGAAGGACAACATGAGTGGTGTCTTGAAAGTTGAAAGTGATAGAATTTGTCACACACAGAAAGACCTTGGCCGAGATCAACGATGTATTCAAAGTTATGCACACTGGTGACTGTATTGGAGCTGTTGTTGATCTTCGGACCTTCTAAGCTGTTCCAAGTTAGTGTATAGACAACCAAACCTTCATTATAGTGTGTTTCGTGTTCTTTTTTCCAAGGAAGAATGCGAGATCCTAATTAAAGCCGAAACTCCTTCCGAAACTCCATATAGCTGGCAAATACACGACTAAAGATGCCCTCAACACCCATCAAGAGACGCCGAATCGTATATTCATGCGAGTACTGCCGTTCTAAGAAGCTCAAGGTAAGTACGTGCACTTTTCGCTAGCTCCGTACCTCTACTGACCCCTTCAGTGTGACCGTCAGAAGCCAACATGCAATCACTGCGCAAAACACGGTATCGTGTGCGAGTACTCATCGCCTCCTAGTTATCAGGATGCTGGTGCTGTTGAGGCACAATTAAACGCTCTGAAAGAACAGCTTTCAAAGCTCGAGGCCAAGCAACGCGATCAGACAGATGCTACAGTTCGCCCCTCCATCAACTTCTCACAGGTATTAAGTCACCCTTCGTTTCTTAAGCGAAACAAGTACATCCGTTCCATATTGCAGAGTACCAATGTGGGCACGTCGCTTCCTATAAGCATCGAGGATTCACTCAACAAGGAGAAAGCGAAGGTTTCGAGCGTTGATTTACTGAAGTTTCGAATCAGACAACAGGGTGGTGAGATATACCCTTTGATAAAGCACTACTTCGAGGATATGACCAGAGTCAGGTGGCTTTTGCAGTTATTCTTTGACACAGAACTGTTCTCTGCTTATCCTTATATGGACAAAGAGCACTTTCTCACCCAGTTCGAAACCTTTTTTGGATCCGTTAAGGAACAATGGACGCCCTATGAGTACGTGTTTTTAGGACAGCTTCTCTTGATCATGAAGATTGCATCGCTTTCTACCTATTCTTGTGGCTCCAGCTACAGTGATAGTCCATTCTTTGTTGGAGTGGAGGCTCTTAACTTGGCCATCATTTGCTTAGATGAAGTCAAATCTGCCATTCATTTTCAGGGAATTGACACTGTTCGCTTGATGCTCTTGATCTACGAATGTGAGTGCCATGGGTGTGAGGCAATTGGCCTCAGCCTGTCAAGCAAACAGAGGAACGTCTACGGCCTTCTAACAACCAGCATTTTCTTTGATTTCAACATTGATCCTCAAGAGATGGCTGACGCCGATTACATTAGAATGGTTTGGCACCACATATTAGATCTTGAGAGGTCAGAACTGATTTACAATGGATTGACTATCTTGACAGACCCAGACACATATACCACTAGGATTCCTTCATTTAGTGGCGCACATATGGACACTCTCAGTCGTTTGATAAGGAAGAGGTACCACGATAGAACAACAACATTTGAAGATGTATTATTTGAGGTTTCAAAGATGGTCACCAATGCAAACTGTCCACCTTCAATGGATAGTGTTGAACGTGTCCTGGACACTCTCTTCAAGAAATGTAACGAACTGAGCCTAGAGGCTATCCTTAGACAGGAGTCTAGTACGAAGGAACAGAAAACGGTTAAGACCTTCCAGTTCATTGATTTTTTGGACCTACACTGCATCACTTTCATGATCGCTAATCATTGCTTTCATTACTATGAGAGTCTTGAGGACTCAGTAAGTAAACGAAGAATTATTGAGAACACAATTCACATATCGAATTCCATGAACACACTCACATACTTCATCGATCCACACCAACAGCACTATTACGATCTGAAACACCACTTTGGTTACAGCATTCAGCTGGTTCCGAAGATTCTCCAGAACCTTCACAGGGCCACTGAGATGCAGTATACCTTACTCTTAGGCTCTTCATATGAGAGTATCATCAACCCAAACTTCAAAATGGAGGAGATCAAGAGGATCGCTTTTCAGAACGTTAAGGTCATTATTTCATGCTTTGGTAAAGTGTCTGACACGTACCTCTATGCGAAGAGGCTCTACATGATCCATTCATACTTCTGTTTGAAGATCTTTGGACTTGGATCAACTGTCCCAGCAGCGTATATTGAAACCCAGGAGAAAGTCGGGAGAAATTTACCCGGTGATTTGTTTGAGATTGTGATCAAGAATTTGATCGAGCTAACTGGGGACCGAAGCCTTGCGGATGGTCTTCAGCAGGAGCCGTTTTCGACTTACTTCGGGAGTCTCCTACGGGCTTCATCCAACGTCAGCACCTCAGAGCCCTTCTCTGTGGAGAAAATTGACGAATTTTTGAACAATCTGAATTGACATTTACAGTTATAGCAAAGAAAAGCAACCAACGAATTTGTCATCCTTATCCTCCTTCCATCATGAGAAGACTACTGAAAAGCCATTGAGATGTCGTTTGTTATCCTGGATAAAGTCAGTAACGCTGCTAAGCTGAAGCCGTTTGATGTCGTCGTCTTTGGTGGAACTGGTGGACTTGGAAGGGCCATTAGTCAGACTCTGGCAAGCGAAGGTGTGAAGGTGACAGTCGTTGGACAAACATTCAGAGACGAAGGCAATGAGAATATCAAGTTCGTCAAGGCTGATCTGAGCTCAATTCGTGATTCTGTTGATGTGGCAAAGTCTCTTGATGTCTCTAAGACGGCTGTTGTGATCTTCACTACCGGTATCTTTGCCGCAAGAGAGAAGCAAGTCACTAAGGAAGGACTAGAAAAGGACATGGCTGTCAGCTTTTTGAACCGTCTAGTTATTCTCGAGGTCTTAGGCCCGAAACTTCGCCCACAGGATGGTTTGAAGCCTCGTGTCTTTGTGATGGGATTCCCTGGAAACAACAACCTGGGGACGCTTGATGATTTGAACCAGGACCAGAGCTACAACTTCTACACCGCCCATATGAACACTGTTGCCGGAAATGAGGCTCTCGTTTACTACGGAAAGAAACAGTTTCCTGACATTAACTTTTATGGACTGAACCCTGGATTGGTGAAGACAAGCATCAGAACTAACTTGCTCGGTGAAGGTTGGCTGGGTTCTTTGCTAGAGTATATCCTCTCCTGGTTTACCCCTACTGCAGAACAATATGCGCAAACGATTACACCAGCAATAGCCTCAGAGATTCTAGAGGCTCACAACGGTGCGATCATTGACAAGAATGCAAGACAGCTGCCTCCATCGAAGGGTTTTACCGAAGAGCATGCAATCAATTTCATAGAAAAGTCTAATGAATTGCTTGAGTCGAAGGGGCTTAGCTTTCCACTGAATTGATGTTTCTTTTTTGGCATTTCGAAGCTTGTGTAGTAGTTTCATGTCTTCTACTCGATCTAGAAGCATGTAGCGCTCGAAACTTTAATTTAGCGTCATCAAAGATCATAACTTTAAAAGAGCCCTCGTGCATACTGAGGGACAACTCATCAACCCCCATCAGTATATATAGATGTACAAAGAAGTAGAGTCTCAGCTGGCTAGTTCCTCGTGTAGTTTACTGGAACAGAGATGTCGGCTGCACCGTATAGGCTATTATCACCAGTGGAAAAATACCATTATCAACTCAATTCCACTGGTGTTTACTCTAACTTTATTGTGGGAGCTAAGCTGGAATTCAAAATTGATACAGAAAGGTTTTGGGACTCGTTAGAGCATGTCGTTTCCAATAGAGGGATACTGTCTCTAGGAGTTTTTCGGTATAAGGAGAAAATCTACTGTTCAAGGCTTACAGATATTGATCTGAAGAGTTGTGTGGAGTTCAAACATGAGAACTATTCCCTCAGTCTTCTGAATGAGATTCATCAGTCGCCTATCAAGACAGGTAGCTGTGACCATTATTTGTGGAAGATCGTCATTACCCAAGACAACTGGTTGCTCTTGGTATGTGATCACAGCTTCCTTGATGGAAATAGTTCATGTTTTTTCCTTGATGATCTCATGAAAGCTATGAATGGACAACAGCTCGATGGAGATTGTGATGAGTACCATTTGTTGAAATATCTAGCAAGACCATCACTGAAATTCATTCTATCATCTGTCTGCGAAGAGTACTGGCAACAAGCCAAGGATCTGTGGCGCATGCCGTGGAGAAAGCAGTATTCGTATGGGGTAACGAATGGTCCACCGATTCCGAACCCTTCATTTAGATCGTCAAAACACGAAATTATTCTTGACAAGCCTCTGTTCACCGCCATGAAAGCTGCAGTCAAATCTCATGACGTTTCCCTAACCAGCCTCCTGACGTATATTATTGGGGATTCACTTTCTCCATTGGTGGACGTTCCTATAAGGGGATCAATAGTGGCAGACCTGCGCCGATTCCTGGGAACACAGAAGGTCAGATATGGTATTTTTGTCACGGTGATCAACATCAATATGGATTTCCACTTCAGCGACACAAAGGGACTTGACTGGAAGGATATCGAAATGATTAACAGTCAGTTGCAGACTCCAAGAATCAGAAAACAAGCCCAACTTGTTGGTATGCTCAACTATGTGAATTCAGAGGCATTAATAAAGCAGCTTGCGAAGTCCCCAAGGAAGAACCTATTTGAGATCTCAAACTTGGGAGTCCGCAATGATTTCTCGGAGGATTCTTATAGCCTGTCAGATTATGTGTTCTCACAGCCTTCCAGTCCAATTGGTCCATACATATCCCACGATATCATATCAACACCGGAGAAGGTGCATCTTCTGATGAGCTGTGTTCCTGAGTTTGAAAGTGCCTTTCCGACTTATATCCAGCGCATGGAGTCGAGGTTATCACAGTTTATATCTAAATGAGTCTTGAAAGTATGAGTAGGAACTCTTATTCGTGTCTCGTTCAATAATGCAGCCATGTTTTGTTTTTTTGGTAGTGTGACAGAATACCGTAGAAGGAAACCGAATCAGCGCACGGTGTCTGCGAGTGTTTTCATAGACATAAACCACTTCAAGTTTATATCTTTGATGATCCTGTGTGCTCACACAGTTGAAGACAGTGGACGACATGGCGTCTCCCATTTTCGTCTCAAAGCCGGACCCCTCGCTCTCCATCATGGCCGTGTGTAAGGGCTGTCAGTTCGCACTACTTGGCTCATACAGATTGCTCCAGAACCAGTTCTTCTACGAGAACTCCCGCTTCTTCAAGCTCATCCTTCACAGTCTACAGATATCGGTCCTCCTACAACTGCTACTGTCACTGCCCAATCTCCTCACCAAAGCTATTTGCAACTTACTGGACGATTGTGATGCACAGAGCCTCATCAAGGCCTCCAACTTTTTGCAATCGGATCTACTCCACATCGAAACCATCGTCGTTCTTGTGAGCTATTGTTTCTTCGTGGACACTTTTGAGGAGGTATTTCTCAGTGGACTTCAGTATATTGACCAGGTGACAACTGCCACACGGCCTCACAAACAGAAGAACTACTCCAAATGGTTGATGAAACTGTCCAAAGTCGATAGCATCATTCAGTCCCACTCATTTTTGACGATATGGATATCCAAGGTCAAGACTTTATCAAGCAAACAAATGACACTCATGTCCAAGATCCTTAATGACTACTTCGAGGCGGTGACGTTCAATCTGGTTCTCTTCTCCGTTTCTAAAATACCCAGAGCTGGTCACCTATGTGTTGCTCTCTTCTTTGCCAGATTCTTCAACGCGAAACTGGGCTCAACCCTCACAGTGCTGGTGTTTCTCATTAGTCTTCTTGTCCCACCATATTATCTGATAAAGGCATACTCTACAACACAGATAGTGCAGATATCCGTCAAATCACTTCTGGATGTCCCCTACTTCCAAAGACTGAAGCTCACTCAACCACAGATCAACAGCTGGATCGACTCCAGAATCGGCCTCACAATCGGCTTTGGCCTCATATTCCAGCTATTCATAGTCAAGTTAAGCTACCTATCCCTCTATATTCTTGTTCTTGAACAGCTGAGTTTGGCGTTCTTTATCTTTAAAGTGACAGACCCTATTCCTGAAAGCATCACTGAGACTTGGATACTGACGCAGATTTACTGGTCTAAAATCTATAAGAAGCTCAAGATTACAAGTGATGGATTCAAACCACTCCCGGGGTCATACATCTTCATGAAATCGGATGGCAGCATTCCAGGATCCTCTGAGTTTATGACTCCAGTCTCCTCGCATCTCAACCTCGCAGAGTATAGATAATGCATTTCCGGGTAATTTTTTCCGTACTAAAAAAACATCAAATACCAAACAGAAGACAAAAGACAACCTGCTCTGTTGTAGTTATCAGCTCCTAAAAGATGAGTGTAAGTAGATATTAGAGACTACTGTGATTTTATCAATACTAACATCCAATGCCAAAGCTCGACGTGAAGAACCCAAAGCCTTTCCTCAAGGAACTAGTTGGTTCCAAAGTGATAGTCAAACTGAAGTTCAACAATACAAGCTATAGAGGAACTCTCCAGTCAAGCGACAACTATTTCAACATAAGGCTGAACGGCGCAGAAGAGATAGTGGATGGGCAATCAACGGACCTCGGGAATGACCTGTTCATCAGATGTAATAATGTGCTGTACATACGAGAACTTAAAGAATAAACTCTTCCAAAGACAACAAGATTAGACGTGTACAGACATCTACAGAAGTTCAGTTCAATGCAAAACACATTATTCCTCTAGAAATTTTATGTGAATTCTGGTAGTATGTACGTTCTTTATATAAAAACAGCTGAGAGTTAATGGTTTATTATGGCATTCATTTCATTTATAGTTCGTCAGCGTATGGGAGTTGGTTGACATCACCAAGGGCAACGTAGTTGAATTTTCCGAGTTTGAAGTTCTGGACCTTGGAGACATCGAGGGCGCTTGGGATGAGGGCGGACTCGTTGGCCAAAGCTAGTTGTGTTTGGGTAAGTGCAACAGCGGAAGCTAGGTTAGCACCGCTCTTCAAAGAGCTGACAATCTTCTTGATGTTGGAAGAGACCGTTGCGGCATCGCCCTTAACGTAGAGGGTGAAGAGACCAACTTGGCTGTATTTGTTCAACTTGGCCTCAGTGACAGAGTCAGCAAACTCAGCGACAGAAGAAACGTAGTTGGCAAGAACCTCGTAGGTAGCGAACTCGGACTCCTTAACTGGGATAGCAATAGCAGCAACAGATGCACCAGAGGCTCTCTGTCTTGACTCAACACCTTCGTAAGTCTTTGGAGTGGATGACTCGGCTAGGGATGAACCCTCTGGGAGTTGGTTGAAGGCAGACTCTTGAATAAATCTCTTCAGGTCGCCCTCGTTGACACCCTTACCAATAATCTCAATGTTGTTCTTAACGTAGACCTTGTCAGAGAATTGCTTGATGTCGTCTAGGGTGACTTTCTCCACACCGTCGTAGAACAATGGGTTACCCAAGCCATTTCTGAAAGAAGCAGCATGGAGAAGCTCCTCAGCTTGATATATTGGGTTGGCAAGGGCCTTTGATAGGTCGTACTTGGCGACTGGCTCGACGATCTCTGGAAGTTCGTGAGGTCTGTATGAAGTCTTGTATAGAACGTCACCAAGAGCATTGACGTAGTATGGCAATGATTCCTTCAAGAAGTTGGCAGTCAAGAAGACGGACTCTCTGTTGAAGGTGGAGTGGAACTCACCACCTAGGAGCTCTGACTCTCTGGTGAGTCTCAAGGCAGATCTCTGTCTGGTATTCTGGAAGTTGAATCTGGAGAGGAGATGGGAGAGACCATCCTTTGAGGCATAACGGGAACCTGCATTGACCTTGATGGTCAAAGAGGAGATCTTACCGGAGGAGTCAGTGGCGGAGACCTTAGTGGCGTAGCTTCTGGCGGACTGAGGAATTGAACCTGCTAATCTTCTGGAGAGCATCTTGAATCGGTGAGATGTTGAGCTGAGTCTATCACTATTCTACCGTTTAGCTGGAAAGTTTTTTTGTCATGTCGAGAGAAATCGGAAATTCAGCGAACGTGATTGGAAGAACAATTTCCGAGGGCAAGTCACGTTTCTGGATGCCATTACCGAGGGTTTCCAAACGCGCATTCGCATTCTCTGAAAGAAAACACGTAAACAAAACACACCAAATTAAGTACTACTCTCTTCATTTTGATACTTCTTTGAACCTACATTGGAAGCAGCCATGGCCATTGAGAACAGTATTACCGTTCCAGCTTACCACGAGAAGCTGAACATCAGACCACTGACCACCAGAGTCTTTGCCGCTCTTGGAAATACCGAGTCCAAGAAGACCGAGTTGATCTTTGTTGATGACAACTCGAATGATGGTTCAGTCGAAGAAGTTGAAGCACTACAGAAAGAGGGCTACAACGTCAGAATCATTGTCAGAACTGACGAGAGAGGTTTGTCTTCTGCTGTGCTGAGGGGATTCAAGGAATCGAAGGGTGACTACTTGGTGTGCATGGACGCAGACTTGCAGCACCCTCCAGAGTCTGTTCCAGAGTTCCTAAACCAACTCAGAAACTTCCCATTCGTCATTGGTACGAGATATGCTGAAGGTGTTGGTATCGACAAGGACTGGCCGCTATATAGACGTGTTATCAGTGGCGGTGCTAGAATCCTGGCTAGACCGTTGACTAGTGCATCCGATCCAATGTCTGGATATTTCGGTCTGCAGAAGAAGTACCTCACCAACGCCAAAAACATCGATGCCCAGGGCTTCAAGATTGCTCTAGAGCTATTGGCTAAACTTCCATTGCCATCGGATGTTCCAATTGGCGAGTTTCCATATTCGTTCGGTGTTAGAACTGAAGGTGAGTCCAAGTTGTCGAGTAAAGTGATGGTGCAGTACCTAGAACAATTGAAAGAACTCTACGCCTACAAGTTCGGTGTGGTTCCAATTTTGACCTTCCTGCTCACCATCCTCATCTCCATCATTGTGGCCATCAACCTGGTGTTCTTTTAATAATAATATATGTGTGTATGTCTCCTTTTCATGAATTCTATGCTGATGTGAATTTGTTTGTTCGGTGCAGCAAGTTCCGCGTAAAGGCGCATTTTGTTGTTTTTAGGGAGTTGAAACAAAGAAAGCAGGCCCCGTACAAAAAGCATCCAATCCGCCAATTCACAACTGACCAGCCCCGCAGACCTTATAGCGCTTGCCACAATGCCAACGACGCTACTGCTCAAGGTGGACGAGAAGGGCGAGCACATCAACAAGGGTGTCCTCGTGCTCCCTGCCCTTCCACGGGCGCCAGATTACAAACAAGGAGACCCACTCTTCAACCTCCGTCTGTTCTGCTCTGCCTCCTGCCCCATAGTGAATGAAGGTGCTGTCTGGATTAACCTGCCGCAGTCCGGTGATGAGGTCTTTCACAGAGACCGCTACCATAAGAGAACGATCCCTGTCGCTTTCAACTCAGACGTTGAGATGGACTTCAAGATTTATCAGCCAGGTTCATTCAACTATTACATCTCCTTCAGAGCCACAGATGGTTCCATAAAGACGACTCGCAAGTTTTACTTTGTGGTTCCTCCAAGTCTTTACATTAATGAAGATTTCTTGCCTTTGAACTCTATCGCAATGGAGTCTGTTGTGTCGAAATGGCTGGGCGATAAGTCCAAATGGGACGGTGTCTTTGATGAAATCAGTAACAAAGGATACAACATGGTTCATTTCACTCCACTACAGCACCGTGGTGAATCGAATTCCCCATACTCAATCTATGATCAACTAGAATTTGACCCAACTCTTTTCAAGGATGCATCAGAGGTCCAGTCATTCGTATCAAGATTGCGCGAGGAGAAGAACCTCCTATCAATCACTGATGTTGTGTTCAATCATACGGCCAACAATTCTTCTTGGTTAAAATCCCACCCTGAGGCAGGATACAACAAAGAAACTGCTCCTCATTTGACTTCTGCCATAGAGCTAGATGGGAAGCTTCTTGAATTCAGCTCCAATCTCGAAGACCTTGGGCTGCCAACGGCACTTTCTTCCGTGACTGACCTATTGAAGATAATGGAAGGTATAAAGATCCATGTGATCCAAGACCTCAAGTTGTGGGAGTTCTACGTGGTGAATGTGCAGGAGACTCTTGAGTCAGTCAAGGAGGTTTGGTCGTCCTCATCGACCTCAGACCTGAAGAGGATTGAGATCCCTGAAGACACGAAGGGCTCGTTGGTGAAGCTGAGTAAGTTTGTCGCTGAAAGAGCTGGTGAGTTCACTCTCAGGGGGCGCTTCGACAATAAGATCAACCCTGTTGAATTTGCCTGTATTCTCTACTCGCTCTATGAGAATAAGCCCAGCTTCGAGTCCATTCAGGAGCATGCAACAAAGCTCGTCAATGAGATCAACCTGCCGCTGTACAAGGAATACGATAACGACATTGAGGAGATACTTGAGCAGTTGTTCAATAGAATCAAGTATCTTAGAATCGATGACCATGGTCCTAAGTTAGGTGGTATAACTGAGAAGAGTCCATTAACCGAGCCTTACTTTACCAGATTTGTGGCTGATGATGGGAAAGAGTACCAATTGGCAAACAACGGTTGGATCTGGAATGGTAACCCATTGGTGGATTTTGCTTCGTCAAGATCTAAGAGCTACCTGCTAAGGGAAGTCATTATCTGGGGTGACTGTGTCAAACTGAGGTATGGTGCTGGGCCAGAGGACTCCCCTTATCTGTGGAAGAGAATGGAAGAGTACGTACGCATCAACGCGACAATCTTTGATGGTTTCAGAATCGATAACTGCCACTCTACCCCACTACACGTTGGCGAGTACTTCCTTGACTTAGCAAGAAATTATAATCCCCATCTCTATGTTGTGGCTGAACTATTCACAGGTTCAGAGGATATGGACAACCTGTTTGTTGAGAGATTGGCAATTTCTTCTCTTATTCGTGAGGCTATGCAGGCATGGTCTGTCGATGAATTGTCAAGACTGGTCCATAGACACGGTGGCCTGCCAATTGGATCTTTCCAACCCTTACCTTTGGATGACTTTGCATACCCACCTGGTAACTCATATGACTCTATTGTGATTGATAATACTCTTTCAGAACTTCAAATTCCACGAATTTTGGAACCTACAAGAACACATGCTCTCTTCATGGATTGTACACATGACAACGAGACACCGTTTGACAAGAGAACTGTGGAGGATACACTACCAAATGCTGCAGTGGTATCTCTATGTGCAACCGCTGTTGGTTCGGTATTCGGTTATGATGAGTGCTACCCTCATCTGCTTGACGTGGTCAATGAGTCTAGATCATACACATACGGATCAGGTATTGGTAAGATCAAGTCCAAGCTGTACAAAATCAGAAAAGCAATCTCTGATTCGAGTGTTGTGGCAGAAGATCATGAAATGCATGTCCATCATGAAGGGCAATACATCACTCTTCAAAGATCCAATGCGAAGTCTGGCCAAGGATGGTTTCTTATTGCGAGAACCAAGTTTCAGAATGAGGCAGATCAATCTTTGGCTCCAATCCTGTTGAAGGGAACCAGAGCTACACATGAATTTGGCTACTACCTTGAAAGAACTGGCGACCCTACTAAGGATGACGAGCATTTGACCTCTGTGCCTGTCGAAGTGAAGGAGCTTGATGAGCCCAAGATTGAGGTTGTCAACGATGGCAATGATTCGAAGATCACACTTCCGCAGTTTCTTCCACAGGGATCTATCTTGGTCCTGAAAACCAACTTCAACTCTGTTGATACGGAATTGGATTCTCTATTAAGAAATGGTGCCATTGAAGCAACTGAGGGTCTTTCATTGTATGACATCAACAACCTGCTGTACAAATGTGAGTCAGAAGAGAGAGATGCCAGCGCTGGAACGGATGGCGTATATGACATTCCTAACCATGGTCGGCTAGTGTATGCTGGACTGCAAGGGTGGATCTCGGTCTTGAGAAGAGTTATTCAAGAGAATGACCTGGCGCACCCTATTGCAGAGAACTTGAGGAACGGTCACTGGGCCTTAGACTTTGTCATCAACAGGCTTTCGAAGTATAGTGATGGTGGAGCACTCGATGCATTCAGAGATTGGATGAAGGTCAGAGTGGAAAGAATCAAGTCTGTCCCGTTCTTTCTTGTTCCAAGGTATTTCTCGCTGATTCTGGGAATTGCATATGAAGCATTGAGGTTTAAGGCTTTATCCCTCATGAGTGAGCAGCTCCAAGAAGGAAATGTCTTTGTTCAGAGACTGGCTTTGACTTCCGTTCAAATGCTGGGCCACATGAGGTCAACTTCTTTGACCCCATTCTCAGATGTTCCAAGTTTGGCTGCTGGTTTGCCACACTTCAGTTACGACTATATGAGATGCTGGGGAAGAGATGTGTTTATTTCTGCTAGAGGGCTGCTCTTAGCTACAGGAAGATTTGATGATGCCAAAAACCACATTCTTTTCTTTGCCTCCACATTGAAACACGGTCTGATTCCGAACCTGTTGGATGCAGGAAGGAATCCAAGATACAACGCCCGTGATGCTGCATGGTTCTTCCTACAGTTTATTCAGGACTATGTTGAACTTGTTCCAAATGGTGTCAGCATTCTGAAGGAGAAGGTTAAGAGAAGATTTCCTTTGGATGACAGGTATATTCCATACACTGATTCAGAAGCCTTCAGCTATGAGACATCTATTGAAGACATCATCTATGAGATTTTGTCAAGACATGCAAAGGGTATCAAATATCGGGAAGCAAACGCGGGTCCACGTCTTGATACTCAAATGAAAGATGAGGGATTCAACGTTGAGATTTCTGTTGATTGGAACACTGGATTGATCCATGGAGGTTCTCAGTTCAATTGTGGAACATGGATGGACAAGATGGGAGAAAGTGAGAAGGCACAGTCCAAAGGGGTACCAGGAACACCTAGAGATGGAGCTGCAATCGAAATCAATGGATTAGCTAAGAGTGCCCTCAGATTTGTCACCAAGCTACACACGGAAGGCAGCTTCAAGTACACAAAGACAGAATGCTCCAAAGGTGGTGAAATCACTTTTGAGGAATGGAACAATTTATTGCAGGAGAACTTCGAGCGTGCGTACTATATCCCAACAGAACCAAGTGAAGACTGGAAGTATGACGTTGATCCTTCAATTGTGAACAGAAGAGGAATTTACAAGGACCTATACAAATCTGGGAAGCCATATGAGGATTACCAACTGAGACCAAACTTTCCTATTGCCTTGACTGTTGCTCCAGAATTGTTTGTCCATGAGCATGCTATCACTGCCATTGATAATGCAGACAAGATACTCAGAGGACCGCTTGGTATGAGAACACTGGACCCTTCAGATCTGAATTACAGACCTTACTACAATAACTCTGAGGACTCTACTGATTTTGCAACCTCCAAGGGAAGAAACTACCACCAAGGACCAGAGTGGGTCTGGGTCTTTGGGTTCTTTGTCAGAGCCTTCTATAGGTTCAAATCTCAAGACAAGGAGTTTGTGACCGATGATGGTACTCCGTCCCCAAAACTCTTTCAGGAGTTGTTTTACAGACTCTCATCACACCGCTCGTGGATTAGAGACAGTGAATGGGCTGGATTGACGGAGCTGACCAACAAGGATGGTGCTTATTGTGGCGACTCCTCTCCCACTCAGGCCTGGAGTAGTTCGTGCTTACTAGATTTATACTTAGATATCTCCGGTCCATGATATGACACATTACCTGTGATGGATCATGGAGTACAATGTATATTAGAATCGCTTTATTTTTGGTTGTGTTGTGTAAAAACAGTCAGTAGTCTCACTGTTGCCTGTGGCCTGTTAAAGGTGGCTGGTGGCTGGCATATGACGTAGTCAGCTTGGTGTCTGGGTGTATAGGATAAGGAAATAAACAATGCGCAGAATCAAAGGATTAAAACTCCAAACACGACTGAACGACGTGTCATTAAGCTCTCAGGGTGCCTCGCCACAAGTTCATGAGCCTAGCATCTTTGTTGATAGTTGCAGTGTGATTGACTTGTGTGTGAAAACAAGATCCAGGGTATTTTTAAGCCATGGATTCCAACAAGAGGGATAAGGTGGGGCAAGTGATTCAGAACTTCTTCCTCAAAGCAGCCAATATCATCATACAGTCACGGTCCCAGATCGAGTATGGTGAAGAGGTACCGAGAAAGCCAAACAAGTGGTTTAACATTGAGACCTATGACAGTCTCCAGCAGCGGGAGGAGCTGAAACCTTGGAAGACCCAACAATCTAACACCACCCCAATTGTGATTGAAACATATCTTGATTTGCGGGAACTCACTATCAAACAGTCTCTGATACTGAAGGACGACGATGACAACACATGGCACATCAACACCAAGAAGTCCGAGATAGTAATGGAGAGATGGCTGATTGAAGTGGACACCAAAGCTGTGGATGAAGGGGAAGAAGATTTGCCCTCGCTCTACAAACGCCTAATCATCACATTCCGTTGCTTATACGCTATCACCAAGCTGCTTCCATTACACAGACTACACAAGAAACTGACTAAAGTGAAGCTGACAACCTCTTCCCTCAAGATTGGAATGCGAGTCTTTGATGGAAACCGCCCGATAGTTTCCAAAGGCAGGATCGGGCTGAGTAAACCCATCATAACAAACATCAGGGGTGAACATCTTTCTCAAAAATTGGTCTCCCCTACAATGAGCAGGGTCGGTGCGTTTAAGATATCCGTGTCATACAGAAAGAATGTCGAGTTCCAGCTAATTGATAATGAAGAGACCCTCTCATCACATTTCCTGAACATCGACCGAGGCAAGTCTATGAACAGTGATATCCCTAGTTCCAGCTCTTTGAGGAAGACATTCAAGTCAGGAACGGCTTCGCCACCGCCACCGAGCCACTCCCCCCTTACGCGAAATGAGTCGCATGCCTCTATTGCACAAGCCCTCAAAATTCAGAGATCCAATACCCTATCCAACACTAATTCAGCGTCAATCCCGAAATCTATAACTTCTTCGGTTGGTTCAACACATGGGATCCCAGTTATTGGAGGCGCCAATCCTTTGAACGATCTTAGCTCTAGTGGAAGTACTCCTAAATACGCCTCGTCCTTCCTGAAAGTTGCAAGACGGTCCAGTCTCAGAAGATCGTCAAGTGTGGAAAAGGAGCCACCGTTCGGTTTGGAGTTTAGAGGCGGGTCGGTCGCTAGAGCTGGATCTGTTGAAGTTGATGGTGATCTCAAGGATTTCATGAAGCTGATGGACTCCAAGCATGATTTGACCTTGAGTTATTCGCCTAATGTCCAGGATTCATTAGGGAAATTCCAAATGATGAGAACCAAGAACGAGGAACTGAGTGAAAGTTTGAGTGCAAGTATGTTCTCTAAGTCAGTCACACCCTCGCCACCACCACCTGCACTTTTGGGAAACATTTCATCTGAGCAGTCATCAAAACTACCGAAACAGATGCACCCATTTCAAGTGACGGGGTCTCCACTTACATCGAATCCAGGTTCCCATCAACCAATTATTATACAGTCACTCAGAAGACTGTCGCAGTCCCCTACTTCATACAAATCAGACTCAATCGCTCGGAGATTATCTGAAGCCGATAGCAGCAGTGAGTCGCTTCTGCTAAACAGCAAGCTGGACCGTGTCTCCAGTGGTCCCGCCTCACGGCGCCATTCCAACTCTCCGGGATCTGGTATTCTTGAGAGAAGTCACAGAAGCTTCAGTGTTGGTCCCTCGAACCCGACTATTGCAGCGACAACTACACATGCGAAGATGCACAGATTGTCAGAGTCAACAAGTGCACCAGCTGGTACTGAGCACAGTCAAGAAGAGGATGACCTTCTCTTTGCGATGAGCGATATGAATGTATCAAAGCGTGAAGGCACCTGATCCTCGTATAAAAGCGGTTTATATTACCACATATCAAACAACTGGCTACGCACAATCCACCAATTAACAATTTAATAAACGAACTCCGTAAATACCCAAACCAACGCCTAAAATTAAACCTGAACTTTTTCTAGAAGGATCTGTGCAGCCTTCTCCTCTTCTTTGTGTGCCTCAATCTCCTCCAACTTCTTGAGTGCCAATTCTTTCTGCTTTTCATGCCACTTGAAGTGTCTCTTGAGGTCCTGCTCTCTCCTGAAGACTCTACTGCAATTCTTGAGAGGACACTGGAACACCTTGGGAGGGGCGACTGTCTCCAATAAGAGCCCAGTGGCATCCGTGCCCTTGTCCACTAAAGTCTCAACCTTGTACGTATTCAGGACCTTCTCGTTATTCTCCGTCATTATCTGCTTCAAACTGTTTGGGATGAAATGATGGTCCCGCTGACAATGGACAAGAAGCGCTTCCTTCTTTGCAAACTCTGCTGGACATTCGGGACACTTCCATATCTTCTTTACTTTTTCCTCATCATGTATCACCATATGTCTTTTCAACCCTTCCTCTCCAACACAGGCCTTTCCACAGATAGAACATACCAGTTTCTTATGCTCTGTTTTGATATGGTGTTGGAGAGCAGACCATGTATCAAAAGTCATAAAACAGCCAGCATGGTCGCACTGATACTTCGGACCCTCTCCATGGTGCTTGGCCATGTGCCGTGCCAACTTTGCAGGAGATTGACAGGTCTTGCCACATACTTTACATGTCAGAGTCTTGAGATGAACAGTATTAATATGGTGTCGGAGCGACTGGTGTTTGTAAAAGCTTTCATCACAGTGATGGCACTTAAATGACTTTGTATGTGTGACCTCGTGGCGCTTATGCTGCTGCATTGTGCTGAATCCTTTGTTACAGATGGGGCATTTGTATGGTTTATCGTCAGTGTGCGATAGCATGTGTCTTCGCAAATGATCAGGCCTGAGGAACGACTTGCCACAGTTCTCACATTTGAAGGGTCTCTCGCCCGTATGTGCCCTCTGGTGCTGTGTGAGCAGACATGGTTTGGAAAAGGCCTTCCCGCAGCCAATGTAGTCACAAATGTAAACCTTGGGTCTGGCTGATGAAGAGCGCGATGGGGGAGCTGAAGAAGGCGCGGTAGACTCCACTGGAGTGCCCAAATCCACTGTTGTACAGTGCGTGTGTCCCTCAGAGCATGGTGACGTCTCCATAATCCCCACAAGCAGGCAAAACAAGGGCCTTTGGAAACTTTGTGTCCGTTTTGTATAATTACCAACCGAGAAGCTTCGTGAATTTTTATTAAAAACAAAAATTGTGACTAAGCGATTACTAATTGAAACTGATCTTAAATTTTTCATTTCATGAGCAGCTTATTTCTAAACTACTCGAGTAAAAAGTGAACGGATACTGCCATCTGCTCTGCTCTGCACCATGTCTGATTACGAGGAAGCTTTCAACGACGGTACTGAGAACTACGCTGACTTTGACCAGGAGTATAACTCCGACTTCGAGGATGTTCCAGCTGAAACTGAGGAGGTTGCTGAAGACGGCAGGGTCATCGTCAACGGTGGTACAGGCGCAGAGGACTTTGCGGCCCTTGAGTCTAACAAGAGAAAGAGCGAAAAGGAGCTCGCCATTCCAAAGGACAAGAGATCTACCACGCCGTACATGACAAAGTACGAGAGAGCCAGAATTCTAGGAACCAGAGCTTTGCAAATATCGATGAACGCACCTGTCCTTGTCGACTTGGAAGGTGAGACAGACCCACTTCAAATTGCTATCAAGGAGCTTTCACAACGAAAGATTCCACTTGTTATAAGAAGGTACCTGCCAGATGGAAGTTACGAGGACTGGGGTTGCGATGAGTTGATTGTTGATATAGATATTTAGAAGGTTTCTTCTCCGAGACCCTTGTCACTGTCGGGACCAGCCTAGTGTCCCACTTGTGCTACATCCCTTGTGTATTATAATTTGGAGATCATGACGATTTGAATCAGCGTTGTTGAATATCTTCACGACCCAGTAACGTATTCGAGGAACTTTGAACCCATGAAAACCTGGTCACCATTCATTCTCTCGTCTTTAAAGCTTTCTAGAACCTGATGAATGTCTGACTCCTTCATACCACAGTGAATGAGGCTTTCTTTGAGCTCTTTAATGTCGATCTCCATGTCTTCGCTGAATATCTTCATCGCCTTCGATAGTTCATTCTTGTTTGGTATCTGGGCCATATCTTTTGACAAGAGTGACAGATACCCAGTGAAGGGCAAGTCTCCTTTACTATCCACGCCACTCTTGAGCATCTCATTTATCTCGCCTTCAGATTTCTGTTGCCCGATTGATTCATAAGTCTCTTTCAAGTCGGCTTTTGAAATGACACCATCGCTGTTTTGATCTATGAGTTGAAAGGCATCTCGAAGTTTATTTACCTGTGTTTGTGATAGACTCGTCACCTTGGAATCGGGGGTGGCCGGTTTTGAGGAAGCTTGTTTACTCTTCTTTCCCATACTCAACAGTTGTGTCTTGTCTGAACTGATCGGGCCTTATTTGGGTTGAATCTATTTCTTGTTTTGATGTTTATCATTACTTGATGTTTACTTTTTACCCGATTCGTGGAAAGCTACAAAAAATGAGTAAGTGAAATATGCAATAAGAGGTGGTAACTGAAAGTACTTCTAGTAGAACTTGAATGCTTCCCAGATCCCCAAAAGTCTGTTGAGCCTTATTGAAAAGGTAAGCTCCTTCTCCTTCAGCTGTTTTAATTGAGCGAGCTCGCTTGGAAGCAAATAGTCCAGTTCTTTCCCCTTCACGTCATCTCTGTTGATTTTGGCTATCAGTAAAGAGTTAGATTCTTTGAGCTCCTTAATCTTCTCAAGAGTGCAGCCCATGTTCCAACACAGGTTCTGTTTAACGAAGTCATTGGTGTGTTTCTCGTTTGCTCTAAATAGGAAAACGGTCTTTGAAGCTGCTCTGTCTGCAGACTTTGGAATTTCAGTAATCTGAAGAAAGTTGAACTTGACTAAATTCAGTGTCAAGGCCTTTGTTTCTTTCTCTTTCAATAGTGCCTCAGAGTTGATGAGCTTCTCAGCAACAAGTCTCTTTTCCCTTACACATCTCAGGACTCTGGCGGAAGGCGCACCCAGCGTGGCAGATAATAAAGAGTCATTAACATATCTCTTGAGGAAAACAACAAGATCTGGAAATGGAACATAGTAGAGACCATTGCTTGACTTTCTCAGGAACGGGATATTCGAAGCAACAAGAACTCTCAAGTGTTGATCAATAACTGTCAGGCTAGACACCTCGTTCCCAAAGCCATCGTCCCCATCGTCTTCATCCTCGTCATCTACCCCGGTTCCATTAATACTAGCGTAGCTCCCATCCTCTCTCTTGATACGCTTTGTATTGAGCTTTTCAGATGCTGTTGTATTCTTTCTCTTTGGAGGGCCGCTCAATATAGAGTCGCTGAGGTCCACATCTTTGGGCAGTGTTTTCAATACATCCTTTGCACTGAACATGACGTTTGTTTTAGGGTCATACTCCTTGACATTGGATATCTCCTCGTTTGTAATACCAATCGACAGCAAGGGGTCCACCACATCTGGCGAAGTCTTTTCTGTAGCCAGCAAGGCATGCTTGTATATTATGGATGTTAATTTCCCAACTCTGTGTGAACAAAACTGTGTCAGTTGCATACTTCGTCTGCACTTCATGAATCTATTCAGATCAAACCCCAGTGACAGATTCGGGTTGACTTTCGTGAAGGAGGTGAGCTTGTCCTTTAGGTAAAGGGTATCTGGCTCATTGTGCAGTATGTTTAGGAACTCCATTCTCGCCGTAGCTTTGGCCTCTGCCGAACGCTTCAATTCAGACAGAGTTGAGGTCTTCGGTATCTTTGAATATGCCTTCTTGTAGGTCTGACCCCATATATCCTTCAATGGTGCGAAATGAGTCTTCTGGATCGGTATCAAGAACTTGTCCTGAACTAATGTCAGGAAATGCTTTTCGATCTGAGCAGTTTCCTCAGCATCTTTTGTTCCAAATGAAGGGATATACTCATTGATTGACAGATTTCCAAGTGCGAGAAAATTCTGAACGATCTGAACCAGTGCGTCGTTCTTGTAGAGCTGCTCTATGTATGCAATTATTTCTCCCGAGTAGAGCATAAGCAGGACACCATCTTCACAAAAGTAGTAGTAGGTGGTCTCACCCTTCAGGGTCTTATCTGTCCAAACAGAGACACATCTGAGCTGGATCAAACTCACCAGTGCCTTCTTGACCAGCAAGCCCGGTATCTTTGCCTTTTTGCTTAAGGACCTGATATCCAGGCGCCCGTAACTGATCAACGCGGCGATGACGTTTGCTGCTCTTTTCCCCAAAAAGGACTCCACAAGACCCGTGTAAACTGATGCCTCGGGGCTGAGCGGTTTAGCGCATGACTTCTCTGCCATAGTACAGCTAGTCTTCTAGGGCGAGATGACTTCGTAAAAGATCCTTCGCCTGCTTTTGCCTTTATTGTCGTCATCAAGCTAGTTCAAACCAAAAAAAATTTCTTTGTGAATTACGTAATACATGATGAGCTTTGAGCTGCTGAGCTGCTGCTTTGAGCTTTGACGTCGTCGTCCTGTTGGACTAGTACTATTAACTTTGGGGTTTGAATATACGGTCTTGTGCCACGAATACCGAAAGCTCTGCAGGTCCATTGTGCTAGAAATGTTATCTACAAGAACATCAAACCAAAACTAAAACTCAAATTCTGGTTTATATCTACTCTTCCCAAGAGTACTTGGTCTTCCACGCCTCAAAGCCCAATCCGACTCCCCAGTCTTCATTGATAAATCTCTTTGGCTCCTTGATTCCAACCTCCTCCAGTTTTGCAATGTCGCCCTCTGTTAATGGAGCCAGGTCGCCAAAAGTCTTCACCCTTTCTGTTTTGGTTGATCTGCACACCACCACTCGGCCACTTAGAATGTGGTAGGACACTAGTACCGCCGCTGCGCTGACGCCATACTTCTGTGCAACTTTATTTACGATAGGTTCCTTCAGCATTGGTGCCCCCTCTGCACCAAGTGGAGAGTATGCTTCAATCTTGACTCCTTTGTCTTCAAAGTACTGCACGAGCCTCTTTTGAGGAATTCTGGGATGCAGCTCAATCTGGTTGATCACTGGCACAACTCCTGTCTCAGCAATTGCACGGTCCAAATGCTTCTCTGTATAGTTAGATACACCCACACTCCTCACAAGCTTGGTCTCGTCTCTCAGTTTGATTAACTGCTTGTAGGTTTCAAGGTAGTCTCCGTTTTCATCCAATTGAAGAACACCATCCACGTAGGGAACCTTTGGTTCACCTTCTTCGTCCGTTCCTTTGAAAGCAACTGGCCAATGCTGAAGGACCAAATCGGCGTACTCTATTCCGAGGTCCTTCAAGGACTTCTTGACGGAGAACTCTGCCCTGTTCCATAAAGCAGGCCAAACTTTTGTGGTGATGAACAGATCCTCCCTCTTCACCTCACCAGCGTCAAAAAGCTCCTTCAGCGCCTTTCCAATATATGGCTCAGTCCCGTAGTACCAGGCTGTGTCGATATGGCGTAATCCTGATCTCACAGCAACCTTCACTGCATCGACGACACCCTCAATGTTCTCAGGGTCCGGGACGGTTCCCAGTCCCAGTGAAGGGATCGTAGTACCATCATTCAGTTTCACACTGTAGTCTAGTGCAGTTTTCCCCATTTCGCTAGTTCTTTTGTAGTTTATGATTATGATGGGTTAGATTCTGGAGAGATACGCCTGTTTATATAGCCCGAATAAAGCAATTAGTCTGTCGCTTATTTTGCTCTCTGTGATAAACTACAATAGCAAGTCCACATCTATAGCGATCTCGATTGCTTACACTAGAACTGCACATCTAGAGAATCTCAACTTCACCCGCAAGCTCTAGTCTTCTACTGCTAGATCCAACATAGAACTTGTAGGTACCAGGAGAAATCACCCAGCTCTGTTCCTCTGTATCCCAGATACTGATGTCTCTTCTCAAAACCTCGAAGTGAATCTTTGCAGTACCTCCAACCTTGACAAAGGCCTTGTCAAAGCCTCTTAATTGTCTAGGAGTTCTAGCTCCAGTGTGTTGATCCACCGGGTAGTCAATGTACAACTGAGCAACGTATAGACCCTCCATATCACCAATGTTGGTGACCTCAACCTTAACGGAGTATAAGACATTCCACAATGCATCATTTCCACCTAGTCCACCGCCTGCAATTGGCTCCTTGTAGTAGTCATCTTCTGTGTATCCTTCAGGGTACTCATACTCATTGACACTGTAGATCTTTTCATTGAACAAGTAAGGGTAAATGAAACCTGGAACAGGAGAAAACTCCTTGAATGGGAAAAGCGCATCATCAACGTCTCTGAGCTTTTCTTCAGCGAACACATATTCATCCAAGTAAGGTGGAGGATAAGGCAAATCCGTTGATGGAGGTAGGACCTCCTTAATCGACAAATCTGATAAGGAGAATTTGGTGAATGATAATCCATAGCCAAACTCATAACGTGGTCTGATCCCATTCTCATCAAAGAATCTGTAATCCAAGAGTCTGTTCAAATCATCACTTGGTTTGCCCTTGATTGGAATTTTATCAACAATATCAACGTACTGATCCTCTTTGCGTGCAATTGTGAATGGAAGTCTTCCACTAGGATTGATCTCACCAAAAATAATCTCTGCAATAGCTGTTCCCAAAAACTGACCAAGTGGGGCAGACCATAGAACACTAACAATGTTCTCGTTGTCAATAAAGGGTTCAAGATCCACAGGACCAGTCGACGTTATGACAAGGACAGTTTTTCGACATCTATTAGCGACGTGCTGGATCACTTCTTCAGCATTGTTCCATAGAGAAATGTTCTTTCTGTCACCGTAGTTCCCATCGACTTCGATGTATCCTTCCCCAGATGAGGCCGTAGCAAAGACTACCGCGATATCGGCGTATTCTGCAATGTCGTCAAGATGGTCTAGGTCGTATTGATCAGTAGTGAAATCGATAACCATATCACGCTCTCTGGCCTTCTTAGCCAAGGCTTCGTAGGGTGTGATACCATAAGGAGCATTAACACTGGCAGATCCCCAGCCACTGAACAACGCACCATCAACCGCTTGTTGGTCTTTGGTGTTGAAACCTTGTCTACTAACAGTGGCAGCACTTCCAACAATCAATAATCTTCTGACACCATCAGAGGGGGAAATCGGTAAGTGATGACCATCGTTCTTCAACAAAACAACTGCCTCTCTAGCTACCTCCAAAGCTGTCTTCTCTGTAAAGTCATCTCGAGCATCAATGTGATAGTTTGTTTGCTTGATAGGTCCATAGCTTTGGAATGGGAACTCTTGATCGTACGTGTGGAAAGTCCATGAGCTGAAATTCGGCAAATCCTCTTCTCGTTGATCATTGGGTAGCTTGACACCAAGGGAATAGAACGAGGCAAGAATACGACTTACCATATCATTCAATCTGGATTGTGGAATGGTATCATTGTAGACTGCCCTTGTCAATAATGGACCCCAGTAAGACTTACCACTACACCAATCCCCAAAGATCTCACCGGGCATTGTCATGTCAAGTCCAGCAAGGGCCGAATCGACTCCCGAATGCTGTGCGCCCCAATCACTAACGACAAAGCCTTGAAATCCAAGTTCTTCCTTCAATAGATAGTTTAACAAGAAGGAGTTCTCACATGAA
This sequence comes from Komagataea wickerhamii, assembly GCA_030574915.1. NCBI lineage: Eukaryota > Fungi > Ascomycota > Saccharomycetes > Phaffomycetales > Wickerhamomycetaceae > Komagataea > Komagataea wickerhamii. The sequence continues at coordinate 31,536 of JAJMFU010000042.1, forward strand.
TAGGTTCCATTCACTCTAGTGTAAGAGCACATGATACCACCGACACCAGCGCGGACAACATCAGCGAAGGGCCATAGATAAATCTCATGAAGAACTCTATCTTTGATCTCGGAGTTTATGGAATCAGTTAATCTGTCCCAATCTCCGCCTGTCCATTCATTCTCCTGACGAAATCTCTCCTGTTCATTACCGATGAAGTGTCTTGCACATGCCACAACTTCTTCTTCCTGGATGCCCTGAACTGTTAAGGCGCCGGCACTTCCTTGCAAATAGGGATCTGCTCCAAAGCTCTCCCAGTTCCTGCCTCCTTGGGCCTTTAAACCTATTGGACCAACAACCGGTCCCAAGAGAACATGCACACCTTTCTGTTTAGCCTCTTTTCCAATGGCTTTACCTCTTCTGTACAACAAATCCCTGTTGAAAGTAGAACCAGCAGCCAAACCAGAAGGAAAGCTCGTCACAAAATCAGTGAATCTGATCCCATTAGGACCATCCTGAAGGCATAATGAAGGGATGTTCAATCTTGGAACACTTCCTGTGTTTCCAATACATGGGCCAGAGCCCCACCCAGTCCCAGTAGTCAAGTTAACCTTCTCCAAAACAGTCATCTCACTGACAATGTCTCTGGCCTTTGCATAAGCTGCCTGCCAGACCTTCTGTAGCCTTCCTCCAGCTGCTGTGTCGATAGTGTGTTAGTATTCATTAGCCGCCGAAGTCAAAAAATTGAAGGTATTGTTCACAAACGTGACGGATAGTATCCTGGGGAGAAGTAGTTAATGTCATCATCTGATTCAAACTCATCGTCTTCCTCTGGGTCTGGGTTGATGTACATTTGTTTGTTTTGGAAGTCTGGGGAACGTTTGTGTAGTGGCAACTGATCACCATGGCGGTCTTGTTGCATCTTCAGGAACGAAAAGACCAATGATGGGTAGATAAGAATAGCCATCATGGCCATGGCGCCAAACCTCATGTGCATCTTCACCATATTGAGGGAGTTCCGTGATTTGTGAAGAAGTGTGCTCAAGTGTCAAAATGGAAAGGAACAAAAAGCAGGAAAACAGCCAATTTATATTATAATTTCACATGATCTTCAGAAAGGTAAACAAACACGAGGTAACCTCAGCGCTATGGTCAGAATATCCAGTTTCCGCTCATTTCTTCTTGTCAAAGACCTTGGCCTCACATTCAGGGTGACCTGTCCTCCGTGAAGTGTGAATTGGCCGTTGCGAGTGTAGGCGTGCTGGAGTTGTTGCTTGTCACATGGAAATGAAAACTGTGTATGCTTCTGGGGTGGTTACTTCGATCTCTTCTATCCACTATGCTGGCTGGAGCAATACCGACAGTGCTAGCGTTGGTGTAGAGCGTGTGGTGGTCAGATGCCACGGTTGGGGAAGTAGACTGTGTGGACGCTTCTGAAAAGGTTGAAGATCTGATAGACATCGTCGACATTGAAATAACAGGCATAGTGCTGGTATTATCTGGTCTTGTAAGGACAGATTCGTGAGCGATTGACGGCGGTTTGGAGGATACCTTTGTACTGGCCTTGGTAGAATTATTGTCTCTGGTTTCGAACTGAACTTCGCTTGGACGAGTCTGTTCGGCAGTGTTTCTCTGAATTTCTGGCTCATGAGCTGGTACCTTACTCTCTTTCTGATTGTTGGCCTTGTTTGCAGGACTGGGCGTCCGTGATTGCATGAGCTTCTTCACCCAGGCAAATCTTCCTGGCTTCTTCTTCGAGTCTTTCGAGGAGAATGTTAGTGGGGCTTCAACCTGAGAAACGACGACTGTATACCCACCCAGGTGCTCCATTTCACCTTTCTTATCTGTCATCAGGCAAACTTCAGTCGACTGTTTGTATCTAAAGTAGTTAAGAGTCAAGTCCTCAGTTCTTCTTCTCACTTAAATCATTATTCCCTCGGGCGCGCGAATACGCCCATGACACGCGCATGGACAGAAACTAACGTAGATATGGTGGCCGCGATGAAAGGCAAACACTGCGAGTGGCACTGCATCCAGTATAGTCAGTGGCTTGTTACATACTATAGCTTCAAGCACGGTACTACGGCAGTCGGCAGTCCATATTAATCATTACTAAACGCTATCACATGACACATTACTATTCAAGACGAGCATTCACTCATTTGAGCTGAACTTTGTTATCTGTAGAGTGTTGAGGCTGAGGGAACTGAGATGCCTCGTAACTGGGTGGTTCATCGCCACTTTGAGATGCAACTTTTGAGCTAGTGCCTTCGTGAGGGGAAGAGGTATAGCTTTCGTGTTCAAGGGCGTTATCATCTGAAGGTTGCTCAATAATCCTTTCATAGTCTGTCTCACGGCTAGGAGAATAGCCTCCAGATGATCTGTAAACCAGATATATTGAATGGATTGTTCCAGGTAGACCAAACAACAAGGTCAATAGGATGTTTAGCAGAAACTCATTGGTAAAGACTCCGTATCTGATCAGAACAGGCACAGGAGGGACAATAAATGCCAGAATGTATAGTAGAACATCGGACCAGTCGAAATCGTAGGTCTGGTTGTGTGGCATGGTGCAAAATAGTTTCCTGTCTTGGATAGGACTTGTAGGAAATGAGTCGTACTCCTCGTTGTCAATTAAAGGAGCTACGATAATCTCGGTTGTTTTTCTCGTTTCCTAGTCAACCAGCGAACAATAGAAATGTAAATCTGAGAAACTGTCGTGCATATGTCTATCTTTGCTTTAAGTCTCACAATGTAAAATACATGCATTCAGTCCAAACATTTTATTTATTGACCTTGATACAATGGAAGGTGTCAGAATAATTATTAATTAAGATTCGTCCCGCTTATGAGGCAACACATGATGCCCGGACGAAGTGTGTGTAATGTCTTGTAACCAAGAAACTGTCTCAGCCATCTGGAGAAGAGCCCTTTAGTGGTCAGCGTCTTGGCCTGGGTTAGTGGTCTCGTAGTCGAGCCACTTCAGTAGCTGCCAAATACCAAATGAGATGAAAGATCCCAAAATTGGGCCGACCCAGTAAATCCAGTGATAGTCAGGGAACGATTTTGCAGCAACACAAGGACCAAAAGATCTGGCTGGGTTCAGTCCTGCACCAGTGTAGTAGACACAAATCAAGTGACCAACGAAAAGAGCAATACCAATGAACAATGGGGCGAGGAAAGTAGCTTTGTGCTTCTCAACGGCGAGAAACAAAACGGTGGTACAAAGAATTGCGGTACCAAAAGCCTCGAGGAAGACACCTCTCGTTCTCGATGCACCACCCCCTAGACCATTTGCAAAAGCAATTGGTCCTGGAGTCATTGCAGAGGCCGCACCAGCAGCAGCCATACCTGCAACCATCTGAGCAAAAATCATCAAAGCCCCCCTGATTGGAGGAATGGCTCTTGCAAGAACCAGAGTCAATGTAACAGCCGGGTTCAAGTTACCACCAGAAACTCTGAAAAAGATTGCAACACCAACAGCAACAGAGCATCCGAAACCAAGGGAAATCATGATCAATTGAGGTGGGTGTGAGCCCGGTAGATCAACAGCAGTATCTTGGTTGGCAATCTGAGCAATAAGGAAGGCGGACCACAGGAAGAGGAAAGTACCAACAAATTCACCGATAGCAGCAACACAGTGGTTTCTCAAGTGATCATTGAAGGATCTTGGTTGGTAAGGTGGGATATACTCAACATCAGATTGAGCTTCAACATCGTTAGCTACGCGAGCTTCGCCGGCAGTCATTTTGGAGTAGTGAAAGGTTGGGAAAAGGGTTATGGGTATATCAGAAAGGCGTTTCAAGAAGAGGGACTCATGGTCCAGTATTTATACCTGAAATTCATGTTAGCCAACTAAAAAATAAAAAATTCCAGAGTGTGCCGTTGAAAGTTCATGATCATGCAAAAAAGACAGCTATTAACCGCCCAAAACGGAAATATGAGGTCCAGTTTTTGTTTATTTGTGTCCCAAACCGTCTTTTGGCAACCGAAAAAAGCTTCGCTAGCCGAGGTTTGCATGAGATCGACAGGGCAGTGAGGACTGGCCAGCTTGTGCCCCAAGTTGCGCCAACTCAAGTTACCTCTTCCGTAGAATATTCCTGTCCATTCGGGCATGAATCGCTGGCTATTACCTGATTTCAGTACCAGTCATAAGAAGCGACCGAATTACTGTACGAAAAGGCTGGGTTCAGACATCAACATATGAACTCCTTCTCTGTAGCCCTCGTCGATGGGCCCTCAATTTAATATGCATAAGATCAAATCCCGTCCCAAATATAATTCAGTATTCCACGTAGAACATGTGATGAGTAGTGGACAGTTAGTACCTATATCTGAATTTGATAATAAAAAGGAAATAGCGTGGCCGATCAGCCAGCTTGATGAATGGCTGAATAGTGTGTACTGCATTTCCAGCACTTCTAGCATATATAGATGTCCAGTTATATTGTTTCAAACATGCGTATTCGTGACTTAGGGCCAGGAACGGCCATCAAAGCTATAGTTCCGCAAGGGATTTCGGTACGCGTACTAGCGCATGGGACTATAGCTCACTTCTCACTCTCGAGTCATGTTCATCGATCAGACACGCGCCATATATGTCTAAGATGATCTAGTAGAACTCTAATTGTTTAGCCATAACTTCAACCTGTGGGCCCTGTTTGTACTTCTTTGGCCAAATTTGTGATATCCACGTAGATGCATGTGTGATAAATAAGGGGCCTCGGCAGACGATATTCAGACCTAGATATACGATCACTGAAACATGACCGAGCGGCGAGGATATTACATGAGGCTGAACAAGGCTCTCACCATCCATTGTAAAGGATGTTACTTCCACTTCCATCGAAACCTACAACAATTAGCGGCTTGGGAACTAGGTGCCTCATTGAATTACGAGAAATTGTGCGGCTCATCGCCGACAGCTTCACTCACGCAATGATTTGTTTTTTTGTCTGGCCTGTGCGCATGGATCTGCCGCTGTATGCACTTCTAAATTTCGCATCGGCTATAATTAGCTTGACACATTGAGTGTAGCGATGTATGCTACTACTTCTGAAAAGTCGATTGTTCGAGTAAAGATTCCTGTTAGATATTGCCTCTCAACTCAATTGCAGTCGCAGAGCAGTGAAGTATGGCCTTACATTTCTTAGCAGGCTAAAGTACAAAACGGAGTAGAGTCATAGACACATTTCTTATAAATCCGGTTAAAGACTAGGTAATGAGGTAAGATCTAATATCTAATGATCATGATGATGATGATCATGATGATCATGTGTCTGTGATAAACCGTATCCTTAATTCGCCCGAGAGCTAAATGTACTATAAATATTGTGTAATTGCCTTTGTTGTTACATCGAGCCTCTCTTGTTCAATTAGATAATGATAACTATTCCTAATGACTTATTGCTTCATTTTCAAGTACAACGGCCTTATTAAACTCCAATTAAAGCAGTGAAACTAGTACTATTCGACTCATTAGACTTTCTATATACCAAAGAGATAGGTAAACTGATGATCTGAGCTAATTAATTGATAATATAAAGATACTCCATTTTTAGTATTATCACTATTCGAAATTGAATAAATAAAAGTAGACATCGCCATTTTGGAAAATTGATATCCGACGGATCCCGACGGTAAAAATGAGCCGTAGAGCCTACCTGTTAGTACTATGTGACAGAGTTATGCGTCGTTTTGATAACCTGGGGCTGATTCCTGAATTAGTGAACTCTGATTTCAGTATGGGGTTGTTAAGTTAAGGTTTTTTGTTTTTCGGCTCTTTCGCGTCACACAAAGCAGATAGAGGTGTCAAAGTGGGCATTTTTGAGGGCTTGATATCTTGCTAACTAGGTCTTGGGATCGGCTCAAAGCTACTATTTTATTAGATCCATAATAGAACTCCAGGTAACTGAGTTTCTGAAGGGTTTAGAAGTGTTGATTCTGAGATTTTTGGTACTGAAGTGCGGATACCATAAGTATCAACAAATAGTCAGAATAGAGTGAAACTTAACAAGGATATTTTTGAGAGTACAGCAAGTATAAATATCAAATCTGAAAGGATTTACAGCTTCAGAGCGTTAGATATTCGCCTTTGGATAAGACATGACTTTTCATGAAACACTTTCTCTTAATTCTGAAAATTACAGAGCGGTATGTGACACATGGTAAATATTAGTCTGATGGAAGGCATAAGAAAAAGGACCGGAAACAAAAGATAAAGCGGCCTCAAGTGATCATCACGGTCATAATCCTCTCTCTGCCAACCACAAATAAACTCTTGAAGACATACGAATCCCGGATAATCATGAATTTGATCAATTCCAAAGAAAAAAAGCTCCAAAACTTGTTCTATTTGAACCAAGCCACACACAAGGAACAGATTCTTTCAGCAGCTTTGATTGTTGATCCACGAAACCTGTCTTCCTCAAACATGTACAACTACTATCATTCGCTTATGAGCTCCCCGACGGCCCAGTGGTGCGCCTGAGGTGCTTTACGTGAAAAATCCTCAATCTTTAAAGTATAACAACTTGGTTGAGGTATCATTGGATGTTATCTTGTTGGGTGAGAGTCAGTTGATAACAGAGAATGATGGACAAGAGGCAGACCTAGTACGTGCCCAAGCTTTGAATAACAACTTTAAGAGCAAGAATCTGAGCTATTTAGCTATTTTTGATACTAATTTTGAGAAACCTTTATTTGGAATGTTGACTAAAGGACTTGAGTTAAAGGTATTTATGAACCAGCCTTTCAAAAAGACCAACGAGTTCAACTTGAAAAATATACTGATGTCACTTCTTGAACTTGCGTTTGAAGTCATTGTTAAGAGGGTGAAGAATCAACACCCACAAGCGGAGGATGAACTGAAATTGAGAATATATCTAAGAAAGCGATATTTCGAAGAGGTCTCCAAACTTCTCATCAAGAACTTGAGCTGGTTGGGTGGGAGATTAATTCTAGATGATGCAGAGAAAACGAACAGGTACAATGACTGGTATATTTTGGAGTTCGAAGTTTAAGCTAATATAAATAATGAGATGTGATGATTATCGTTGTAGAGATATCTATTTTGCCAATTCAAGAACCTTAGACTTACCATCCTTAACACTGACTTCTGGTGAGATCTGGACTCTTTTCTCGACCAGCTTTCCATCCTTGAAGATCCAGTGAGATCTTTTGATACCTGATGGAGACTTCTTTGCTCCTAAGACACCAATCAAATCCTTCTTTGGATCGGACAGGAGATCGTACTGCAATTTCTGCTTTGTCTTGAAGTTCGCCTGTGCCTTTGGGGAGTCGGCACTCAGACCTAGAATTAGGGCCTTGTCACTGATATCGTTGAAGTTGTCCCTATAGCCACATGCCTGTCTAGTACAGCCTGGGGTGCTGGCTTTTGGGTAGGCAAATATCAGAATGACCTTATTGGTTTTAGCCAGCTCTTTCAGAGAGAGGGACTCCTCATCTTGGTTCAATAGGGTAATATCTGGAATCTGATCTCCAACCTCCAATTCCTGGTTTGTTGTTGTGGAGACCTTCGCTTTCAAATCCTCAACCGTCTTTTCAGCCTTAGCCTTGACCTCCTTAACGGCTTTCTTTGTAGCTTTAACAGGCTCCGGCTTAGTGACCTTTTGGCCACTGAGTCTCGCAGATCGTCTGACAGTAGTACTCATTGCTCTTTCCTTCAATTGAATACGAATCTGTAGATGTTTGTTTAAAAGGAAATATCGTTTTCCTTCCCAGGCTGGTTGTGGCTGTGGACTTTTATCTACAGATTTTCCAAATCGGTGCGTTCCATGACAACGAGATGGCGCAAATATAGGACAAGTCAACAAAGACGAGCTAAAACCGCACTGGACCCAGAGGGGAATATAGATCTGAGGGTAAAATCAGATCACAGGAAGAAAGAAGTGTTATAGGGCCAGAGTGAGTGACGGGTCGTTGATGATACCTATATCTTGACATGACTAAGCATTGATTTCTTATTTCTTACGTCAGCCGCCTTGTCTTTAAAATTTTATCAGTACATTAAGAAGCTAATGGCATCGCATTGGTGAACCAAAAGAACGACACACTCCAACATGGCCAAAAAGAGTAAGTGGATTCCACGAATCAAAGTGTGTGCATGTGACTGACCTATCCCACAGTTTCCAAACACTCTAGAGCAGCTAGAAGAAACGAGATAGATGAGACAGCATCAAAGGACCTTAAAAACGTTTCCAGAGTGGAGAAGACAGATGTTGCTAGTGCTATAATAAGAGCCACGGTGAAAAAGAATGAAGATCTGCTGCGTGATAAACAGGCGAAGAAGGAGAAGACCAAGATAACGAAAGTGAACAAGAAGACACCTGCTGCAACAAATATTAGCAAGGACAAGCTAGCAAAGGCCCTTTCACTCAGTGATAGACTTGAAATCAAGATCCTGAAGAGTAAACAAAAGGCCAAGATGGTGCAGACTGCTAGAAAGGCAAACTGGGAGACTATAAATTCTCTTGCGAAGAAGACGACGGTAGATGAGAGTGTATCAGAAAAGACAGAGGAGAACGACAGTGACAAGGACGAGGACGAGATGGAGGACGATAAATTCTACACAGACGATGAAGAAGAGGAGAATCAGAAAGGGTTAAAGAGAACCAATACATTTGCTCTGTTGGAAGAAGTTGAAGCTTGAGCAGATCGCTAATCATTAATAGTGAGCACGTATGCATGTGGGGATGTGTGTGGTGACATCTCACAGTTCGACTATTTGTAGCGGAGGTCCAGCCGATTTAAGTCTGACTATTTAGATCTTGTCTCCCCTCGCTTATTTAACTACGGAAGTAATACGGGATAGTCCAGTTAATATTAAAGTGAAGTTCAGGTTCTTTAAATTGTTTGTAGTATTCGGCATTTGGAAAATTCTGGAAGTGACGCAAAAAGACGGTTTGACGGTTTGCACACGCTGGCACTAAAACACGTTTGAAAAGAAATCTCGATCTTGTCACAAAGGCTTTGACCCTCTTTGACTTCACCTTCCCCAATAATTTACGTGTTCCTAAACTTCAATCACCTACAACAGCTCCTCAATTGAGTTTTGAGAGACTACAATTTAACAATGAGACTCGCATCTATCGCCGTTCCTGCCGCTATCGCATTGGCTGCCTCTGCCTCAGAGTCTGAAGAGTTCAAGCCATTCGATAAGTCCATTTTGTCATCTGAATCTTTCTTCGAACAGTTCGACTCTGATGACTGGGCCCAACTATGGAAGATATCCAAGGCTAAGAGGGACGACAAGTTCACATACGTTGGTGAGTGGCAGGTTGAAGAGCCACTGATTCACCCAGGTTTCGCCAACGACAAAGGATTGGTTTTAAAGACTCCAGCTGCTCATCATGCTATCCATGCAGAGATCCCACCTTTTGTCAACACTAATAAGACGCTTGTTCTTCAATACGAGGTAAAGCTCCAGGAGGGCTTGAAGTGTGGTGGTGCTTATGTCAAGCTTCTCTCCTCTGAAGGGCTACCAACTGAAGATGATCAGTTCAACAACGAGACCCCATACCAAGTCATGTTCGGCCCTGACAAGTGTGGAATGGTTAACAAGGTTCACTTCATCATCCGCAGAAAGAATCAAAACACTGGAGAGTACGAAGAGAAGCACCTAGCTGTTCCACCTATCACGAGAAGTGGAAAGACCACCAACTTGTACACCTTGATCATCAAACCAGAGCAGGACTTTGAAATTCGAATCAATGGCGAAGTGGCAAAAGCAGGAAATCTATTGGATATCGGGATCTTGAAACCGGGACTGAACCCACCAAAGGAGGTTGTCGACACTAATGACAGTAAGCCAGAAGACTGGGACGACAGAGATGTTATTCCAGATCCAGAACAAATCGAAAAGCCAGAAGACTGGGATGAAGATGCTCCATACTTGATTCCTAACCCAGAACAGACCGAGAAACCGGAATCTTGGGATGAAGACGCATCTGAATACATCCCTGACCCAGAAGCAGAGAAACCAGAAGATTGGGACGACGAAGAGGATGGGGAGTGGGTTGCACCTCTCATCCCAAATCCAGAATGTGAACTCCATGGCTGCGGAAAATGGGAGCCTGAGCTAGTCCCGAATCCCGACTACAAGGGCAAGTGGGAGCAGCCATTGGTGAAAAACCCAGATTACAAGGGTGAATGGGAGCCTAGATTGATTGCCAACCCAGATTACTACGAGGATACAAGACCATCTGATCTCGAGTCGATTGGTGGTATTGGTTTCGAGCTATGGTCCATGGAAAGTGACATCCTTTTCGATAACATCTACTTGGGCCATTCTATTGAAGAGGCTGAACTCATTGGTAATGAGACCTTCATCCCAAAAAGTGAACTCGAGCAAAAGGCAGTTCTTGAATCATCAAAGAAGGAGGATATCAAGGCGAAAGAACCGGAGGCTGGTTCCATTGATGATTTGACTGGTTCTCCTGACTTCGTGGATGCAGTTAAGGACCAAATTATTGCATTTGCTGGAGAGGCCCAGGAGTATATCAAGACATTCTTAGAGGATCCTGTCACTACCTTGAGTGAGAGACCTATCGAAGGTGGTATCTATGCATCGACTCTAGTTGCCTTGGCTACTTTTATTTTGGCATCATTCTCCTTTGTCCTGAGCCTTGTCATTGGTGGCACCTCTTCGCCTCAACCTGCTTCTTCCAGCAAAAAGGCTGAAGGAGCTGATGTTCAGACAGGTGATGCTGTTTCAAAGTCTACAGGTGCAGAGACGTCAGAATCGGCTGACCTCAAGAGAGTTGCTAAATAGTTGCACGTCAATCTAATATTGTGTACTTCAATTGATGTATATTGTGTGATGAAAATGTACCATTCCCTGTAATATAGTGCCACTTTCACTTGTAGTAAATATAGATAGTTTACCATGTTGGAATCAAAGTGAGATTCAATATCACAGCTGACCGCATATGTGACCATGACTATAGCTATATATGGACCTGAAATAGTTGGTCATGCCAATTGAAGTTTCATTCTTCATACCAGGACCTCGTACTGGTGGGTTTTCTACAACCTACGCTTAGATCATGAGTGTGCTGTCCCAGCCAAACCGTACGCCCAACTTGCACGGTGTAGTGTATCGATATATACAGAGAGTGCATACCCTCGTATGGTATATATATAGGCCTTAGGTGCCGCGTATAGTACATATACGGAACACACAAAGTTGTGTCCAGATTCCATGCCATATATGGGATAGGCCACTTAACATTGAGCTGTATTTACTAGTGTGGTACATATATCCCCATAGTTAGGTGGCATGTAGGTGCTTCAGCATAATTTATCATATATATGGGATGGGAGGGTCCGCCAATTCATATCATAGCGCTGAGAAATGCCGCTTCATGAACCGAAGTTACAGCTCAGAAGCAAGCAAGACAATGCGGCTATGCAAGCTCGAACGCCATTGAGAATTCCCGACCAGCGCGTCTGCACACGTATATTGAGTTCATATCTCGAGAGTATTTCCATCAAGACCTATCCAGTTCCTATATTTACATATGTGAGGTGTACTCAATCAAAAGTGAAAGTGTTTCACTGCCAGGCCTGGAAGCGCCTGGTACAGTCGTAGCAGGTCAGGCAGGGCCGCAGAAAACCTGGTGAGGGAAGGTGACTAGTTCTCATTCCGCCAGAGTCTTGGAGGTTATAAATTTGTAGAGACGTTGGAACTAGCGGACATGATGTACTACTGCCTATACTGTATCGGCCTATTTATGTATGTGATGTGTCATTCAAAGAAGGAACAGTCAGTATGGAATTAGAGAATTCTCGAAGGCTTCGCGCCTGCCACTCGGCCCTTACATCTACTTCCACCAAAGAACGCAGCTGACGGGCCCTGAGAGATCTGCAAATGCCAAAAAAACGCAAAGTTATGCGAGAGTCGGTTAAACGTTATAGTGAAAGGTGCATAAATATAATATTGACAGAAGTTGCAACATCTATAACTCCGTGTTACGTGTATATAGCAAATTCTTTGAGAAACATATAGCGGACTGGTGGACCGTGGCTGTAGGTGAATTGTCTCGAAAGTGCTTATACGCACTAGTTCTAGTTCCGTAACTAAGATAGCCTATTTCTCGGGGATCGGCTGTAGTGTCGTGACACGGACTCTTAGTGGCACGCTATAGTAACTTGTGATTGTGAGTAGTGTTTGACACCTTGTCGATGTTACGTTACCCGCGGAGCTTAAGGTGACCAGACAATGCCATTAGGCGAGACTACGTGTTTACCGTAGCAGGCCCTTATATATATTAAATGGGTTATAGCAGTCCCTTTCACGAACAACGACGTCTACTTCCGCCGCAGAAGTCTCAGGTTTCATAGACCCTTTGTTGAATGGGAACTGAAACCATGAAGCGGCTCTTTTCTTGCCGATAACAGATCTTGATAAGGGCTTAATTTTTTGACGTGCCATGCTAGTGCCTTGCCATGTACAAACTTGGGTGCGTTACATCAAGGTTATTTATTAGGTCTCAGACTACCACACTACATTAAGTCTTCTCCGACCTTTCAACTGCTAAGTTTTGCTGCTAACTTGCCTTATAATGTACTACATTGCGGCCTTAGAGGCTGTGCCTCCTGTAAAGTCCAATTGACAGAAAGTGATCATGAATGATCGATTAAGACTTTCGACATGATTCACGCCCCGCATTTCTGTGATGTGGTTTAATTCTAAACGATTACTAGAAACACATTAGAGATATCTCAGAGAAACGACTAGTAGATAAACGTTGATCAAAGTCATCCCCGGAAAGGCGCAACATTGTCAAGTTTGAAGCTGAATTGAACCGGCCTTTGATTGGACAGACTATTACCCAATTGTCTATTTGCTATAAACAGCTCACTGCTTTCTCACCATATCTCTCTAGTGGATTTTCGTACAGATCTGAAGTGCCTTTGATCTACTGCTCGTTGTGCTATAATTTAAATTAAGGCCTGATACGACCCTTCAGCTTATAAGCTTTTGATACAAAGGAATTAGTCGATATTAGGTTAGAAAATATGCGCATGGCTGCGTGCATAATTTAAACCTGCAGCAATTGTGCGTATCAATCGTACAGCCTGCGTCCACAGCTTACAACAATTTTGTCAAATCATGCACCGTAACTTTTCAAGAAGCCAAACATGCAAATTATTCAACCTTGTCGTCGAATCACTTATATATACCGGACGTTTTCCCTCTCAAGGGGAATTGTCTCATCTGCGAAATTCTCTGTGAATTTTGGTTCATAGCGGTCACCACTTCTCATCTTACTCTTCGTTCGTTATTCCCAGCTCATTAGTTCATCAGCTCATCGGTCCATCCCATCAGCCCATCAGCCCAATCGCATCTTAATAATGCTCCAAACTAATCATCATGAGAGAATAAGGCTACCTAGTGTGAATGATATCTTCCCATCACAACGGCCACCACAGAGCTCATCACAACCTCTCCAAATGAACCCACCCGTCATTCCCACTGCCCAAACCTACCAAGCACACAGTCCGGGACCATTCCCTCATTATCAGCCTAGTTCATTGCAAACGATGATGCCTAACAGGCCTCCTAGCGTCCCTTACCCACATCCAACCTCTCCTATAGAACACCATATTCCTCCACAGCACCACCACTTTGTTCATGGCAATCCTCCTGCCCACTACTCCCCTATACAGAATGTGCCCGTTCCCGTTCACTTTGCTGGCCAACATCCCCTCCCCCACGACAACAATTACAATGTGAGAAATTACTATAGAGTACACAAACCGGTCCCAACCAGACAGTCCAACGCTTGGACTTATGAAGATGATTGTCTTCTGAAATACTTGAAGGAGGTGAGAAATTTGGGCTGGAGGGAGATTTCAATGCACTTCCAGAATAGAACTGCTAACGGCTGTCAGTTCAGATGGAGAAGAATATCTTTGCTGGCAAAGGTTCCCGCCGCTAAAGGTATAGAGAGGGAGAAGTCGGGCTCTCCAGATACATCCAATGCATCGAGGTCGACTTCATTGAAGAGTATTCTCAACTAGCACTGCCTTATCTTGGTTGCTTGCGCTATGAAATTCCACTCTATTTATATTGATGGATTTTCGAAGGAGAAACACGCTGATTGAGGACGCTATTCCTGTTGATCACTAGTGGTGTGTTATTTTTATGGTTGTATGAAATTGTTGATTTGTTTCAGTTCGTTTAGTTGGTTGCTTTACATATTGTCAGACCTTTGATGCCCTTTTGATGTATAGTGGTCTATCTTCATCAAGAAGCTGGGCTACCGATAGCATTTGTGCGTTCATTGTGTTTCAGCTAGCATGGCCAAGGCCTAGTTCATTGTATAATACTTAGTCATGATGCACTGTTGCTTAAAGTTGTAATAGCTTGAAAGACACTTAGCTACAGCCGTGCCTGATTTACGCCCTGTCGAAGATCGTGCCAAAGGTTTTATGGAGGTCGATTAACGATTGAACGGAGAAAATAGGCCAATTCATTAATTGGTTGTGCCTATAGAGAGTTGTGCGCGTCCTAAGCTAATCTTGAATTGCAAAGAAAATTGAGCGGAACCATTCGAGCCATGAGCTGCCAGCCTAGTTGCACCTGCAGGACCACAACTTCTAGAAGTTACATGACGTGAACTGTGGAGGCCTGATGGGGGAGAATGGCGTCGTAAATCTAATCTTGCATCGGAATGCATTATAACAGCGGCCATTGCCAAATTGGATGGGTCTCAAACTCGATTCAGAACTTCTAGAGCTGAGAGGCGCGGGAAATGGTGGAAACATAGCACAATATTGGGCAATTGTACATACCCATTGGTGAAACGGTTGGATTAACTTTAGCAGCGTTAATTCGAGATAGGGGTTACACGATATACGCGCCTTATCCCACAGGTGTACGGTCGCATTTAAATAGCAGTAGAAATAGCTTCCAGCTCTGAAAAAACCTCAGTGGTGGGAGTACCAGTATTCAATTCCACTAGTGCCCACGATGGCCCGCCGCTTGCCGCTCGGTGGCTACTGGCGGTAGTAGGAAACTTCAAAGAATGCGATCCGATGATCTTCTGAGCTGACCATGAATAAAAAAATTGTTGAACAATCGACCGAGCAGATGTTGTTTCAAGGCAATTTCAGAAGAACCGCAGATCACCGTTTTTTCCAACGGTTGACTCTAAAGTTAAATAATAATCGCCTTAGAGATTAACAATATGGGCGGCCCTAATCTCGATAGCGCAAACAGCAGCTTTACTATACATTGGAATTTAAGGCCATGTGCCATTGCCAGATCATGGCCGTTTTTATCCCATCGAGTGACTTAGTACCATAGATAGACGAGCTATACATGCGCATACCGACATTTCGGGTAGCAGCACACGCCCATATAAAATTTGAGCAGAGACCAATATATATATGTAATTGTGCCCAAGCGGTACTGCCTGCCTGCCCCAAGAGTAGTGTTATAAAAGCTTGTCAGATCAGAGACAGACACTATTAATGAAAAGTTGAGACAGCGTTTTGACTACAGCTTATTTGATATAAAGCCTGACGCACGTCTATGAATCCTTACGAGAGATTCAGCGCCCTTTTCCTCGATTGTTTTAGAACGATCGAGTTGGAAACATGAAGTTGCGGCGTAATTTGGTCTGCACTGCAGTTGTGCTGTTAGTCAAGCCAGTTAGCGCAGAATCGGTGACGTTTAGGTACGTGTTACGTGTATACTAGTTCTTTCCGGCCTAACATAAAGAAGGTACGGAACTTTCGATGGTGTCTACTAAATTCATCTAGGCAAAATTGATGCCATTGGCCGGCTCCTGGATCCTGAGCAGGTATATGGGAACGCACGGATTGTGGTATTACTATTGGAGGAGGTGGTCTTGACAACGTCGAAAATTAATAAAGATGACATAATCAAGTTTAAAGAATCGAATTATTATTATTAAGCGCGCGCACTAGCTTCAATATCATCACTTGAAGGCTGAAGCTGACGGTTCACCTTTCTGCTCGTCTAGACGCTTTCAACGCCACTTGAGAATCGGGAATGGGGGGTTTTGAGCATCTGGTGATCCGGGGACCAATAGCTAAGCAATGTATTTTCAGAAGGTTTCTCCATTCCAAACCAGCACCATCCTTTGGCTACACACAGCTGACAAACAAGTCTCTCATCTCCGTCAAGGGTCCTGATGCAGCCAAGTTCCTCAATGGCCTTGTCACATACAAGATGCTTCCCAGCTTTGTTAAAAAGAACGAGATGACAGTCTCAACGGAATTGAGCGATGCTGCTCTTAACATTGAGGGCTTCGACCTTCACAGTATCAACTGGGGTGCTTTGCGTGAGTCTATGGAGACCAGGAACATGACAGTTACGAGAAACGGCTTCTTTACCTCGATTCTGAACTCTAAGGGGAGACTCATATCAGATGTATTCATTTATCCCTACCAGTACTTACCACAGAATATGACTGGGCAGGAACCCCATTATCTGGTGGAAATTCACTCCGACCTTGCCAAAACACTCATGGGTATTCTACGAATACACAAGCTTAAGTCGAAAGTCAGCTTTGAAATATTGAGCGATTTAAAGGTATGGTATGCTTTCAATGACGAACAGAGAGACCTAACATATGAGTTGCAAATGACTTATTTCAATGAGGAGTCATCCGAGCTGAAGAATCCACAATATGCACTTGAAAGTACTCAGAGGTTCCTGAAGGATGAACGACTGTTCAAACAGGGACTGGAGGACTCTGCAATTCTTGGTTTTGCATTTGACGATAGAAGCCCTGATTTTGGCGTGCGACTCATTACTGCATCTGGTGTTGAAAGCATATCACAGGTCTTGAGTTCTGGCTACGTATCGGAGTCGGGCGCTATCACTCTTGAGGAATTGGACAGAAGAAGGTATCTAAATGGTATACCCGAATCACCCACAGAGCTTCTACCAAATAAATTCTTACCATTAGAGTCCTGCATTGAATACATGGGAGGAATCAACTTCGACAAAGGCTGTTATGTCGGGCAGGAACTCACAGTGAGAACTTTCCACACGGGAATTGTCAGAAAGAGAGTCGTTCCTGTCAGGATATATCCACTTGATCAGGACCCTGCTCTAGTGCAACTTGAATCCCCTGGTGATTTTGGCCTAACAGGTAGTTTCCATAGCGTTGAAATTTACCCAGATCAGCCGCCTAAGGAGAAGAAAAAGCTTACCGCATCGCCATTTGGTGCACCATCTGGCGCTTCCACTAAGATACCTACTAAGAGATCCTCTTCTGGAACCCTGCTCCGGTCGAATGGCTCTCTGGGGTTGGCCCTTGTAAGGCTTGAGGACTTTGCCTCAGAAGGGAAGTTCACAGTCGAAGTTCCGAACGAGTCTGGCGATGTGCATAAATTAGGCTTGAAGGCTTTCATTCCCCATTGGTGGCCATTGGAATGATGCACTACTACGCAACTTTTAGTACACATAGGATTTTCGATTCTGTAAATATTATACAAACCCCTTATGAATGAAACGTTGCACGAAACTGAATGGAACTCTAATGCTGATTGGTAGCCAGTAGCTTCTTCTTCAAAGTGAGAATTTCATGCTTCAATTCATCATTATCTTGCTTTGTGATGAACAGCTCTGCTTGAAGATCTCTGATTTTGAGGTTGTAATGTTCGTTCTCAAAGTCATCTGAATCCTCTTTATCGTCATCCTTGTCCTTGTAATCATTAACCAATGGAGTAGCGTTTCTGGATGGTCTTCTCACACTAAAGATCTTGAGTTCATCAATCTCTTGTTGTAGCTTTGTGATGATTTCCCTCTGCTTGGAAAGCTCACTCTGTGAAACCTGTAAAGCCCTCGAAGTATTTCTGACAGAGTGCAAAGATTCCTTGTAGTTTTCCTCGATCTTGCTCAGCTCTGCAACTCTTGATTTGAGTTCAGTGATTTCAGTGTTCTGCTTCTTGAGCTCTTCAAATTCCTTTGACAACGTGTCGAACCTGGTCTGCGCTTCTTCATTCTCAGTTAAAAGTTCCTCAATCTGGTTACGAAGGTTCACAACAAGTTCACTGTCATTTGAATCAGTGGCCAGGCTTCTGACTTGGCCATCACTTGAAGCACTCTCAGCAGAATACCTAGATAATAGCAGGTCAATAGAGCTTGTCAGTTTCTGGACATCCGAGCTGTCTTCGCCTTCAACCAACTCTCTCGAACGGGTCTCAGATTCCTGATTCTTCGCCAACAAGTGCTCATACTTCAAGTTGAGTTCATCATGCTTCAACTTCCAGTCTTCTTGCTCTTTTAGCTTTGTCTTGGTCTCATTGAGTTCCTCCTCCAGTGTCTTGATGATATCATTCAGCTTCTTCAAATCTATCAGGTTGGAAGAGAACAGTGGTTCTATCTCATCAACCTTGGCCTTTAAAACTTCATAACTCTGGTTCAGAATCTGGTGATCTGCACTCAATTTGATGAAATTACGCTTAACCTCGCTTTCACTTTCAGCTGCTTTGGATAACTCAACCTGTGATTTGAGCTCCTCGTTTTCGGTTTCGAGGAGTTTGACCTTTTCGCTTGCATTCTTCGCCTGTTCATTCGTTTTCATCTTCAAGCTCGTTAGCTCCTCTGACAGAGACTCTATGATAGTCTTAAACTGTTCCTTTTCATCATCGGCGGATGTACCAGTTGTGAACCCACCGGGAATATTACTCAAGGACGCCTCTTTCACGTCCCTCTGTACCGGACTCTCAGTCTCAGTTGCCTTAGAAGACCCGAAAGCCTTTGTCGCAAGAGCACTCGTGGCTGCACCCACACTAGCAATCCCAGCGGCACCAAGTTCAACTGTTTTGGTTGCTAGATTCGAGCCGGTGACAGGGGATGCTTGTGACAAATCAGACTTACTTCCTAGTCCCTCCTTCGACTTGGTGTGCTCGTTCATCTCATCAGCATCACTGAAGTTCAGTTGCGAGTCGTTCTTCACATAGCTATCAAAAAACTCTGAGACTCTTGTATTCGAGTTGATGTAGCTTGATGATTCATTAGGGTTCTGTGGTGAACTCAAATCTGAGACTTGCAGGGACTTGGAGGAGTCTGTTGGCTCAAGGGCTTTGGCATGTTCTTCAAATGGAGGAGGTATCTCCAATGGAAGTTCATCTTCTTGGGGCGAAAATGGGGCGGGATATTCCTCTTCCTTAGAAGGAACTGGTGGTCGTGACTCATCGTCGTCTTGGGAGTTTCTGAGGACAGGACGCTCATTGTACGTGTCAGAGTTTGCCTGATGATGATTGAAAACCTCCTGTGCCGATGTACTTCTTTGTTGAGCCCTAACAGATGCTTCTGATGATGAACGAGGGGCTTCTGAATGCAAAGATGTGATCGATGGCTTCCGTTGATCTGCCACAGAACCAGACAGATGAGAAGAATTCATGACGGATGTCTGTTTATTTGGGACTCTGTCCTTTGTTGGGGATACATGGTTCTGAGTTGGCGGCGTGAAGATGGCATGTTGCTGAGGAGCTTCTCTCTGAGAATGTGAGGTCTGATAGTTAGGGAACTTTTCCTGTTCGTTTCTGGTTGGGGTACCATACTGGTACAGGCCTGGGATATACTTCGTAATCTGTGACAAATCCAAGACACTAAGCACGGTACCAACTCCATTATCTTCGTTAGAAGGTTCGAGATCATCACCAAGATTAGCGTAGTCAGGAAGATGTCCACCTAGAAACATTAGCTTCTCGTTCTTCATGATTGAAATGCTGTGACCGTATTTACCTTGGGACTCCAGTCTAAGTCCAGTTGGCAGAGTGAACCAAGTTCTGGTTACAAGGTTCAAGAAGAAGCAAACTGGAGAGGCCTCACCAGAACTGACTTTACCACCGTGGACGATCAGAAAGTCCTTGAAGATAACAGAAGCGTGTTCTTCCAATGGTGGAGGGACGGCTCCAGTAGTACTGATCTTGTCCCATTTGTTGATCGAAGGATCATAAGTCCATAGGTCGTTGCTCAATTTCTTTCCAGTGGAACCACCAAACAGCCATAGTTTATTATCATAAATGTCCATGGTATGGTTTGTCAAAGGCGGCGGTCTGATTGCATCTGCTGGGACGACAGTTTCCCATTGAACGTCAGGACGACGGAACGACGAAAGATTGAACATGACAAGGTCATGGTAAACAACGTCATCAAGTTGGCCACCGTATAGATACAACTTGGAGTCAAAGTTAGTGATGGCTATGACACCGATGGTGTGTCCGTAACGGCCTGGTGGTCTCTTGCCAACAGGACTTGGAATTGTCCAGGTATGAGAGTTCATGTTAAACAGGTACAGGTCATTGTCAATTTCTCCGGCATCGTTAGTGACAGTGTCACCACCGAAGACGACGTACGCATTGCCACAAAGTGTTGATGCATGACCGACTCTTGGAGCAGGGGAGTTTTCATAGATGTCGACTTGAAAGGTCTGGAAGCCTCCGGCTTCGTCCTGTTTGATGATCCAAGTGTCACCATAGACCGAAGTATTGTGGAGGCCACCCATTACAAGGATTTCGCCCTTGTCATTAGCCTGGTTAGAGGCAGCATGTCTATAACGAGGGAATGGGCTGATCAAAAGTTTTGATCTGGACCAAGGAGTTGACAAGGCAGCCTGTTGCAGCTGTGGAGAAGCATTGTACTGTGGAGCACGCTGAGGCGATCCAAAGGGGAATTGGCCCGTCTGGCTTAGAGTTGAAGACTGCTGAGACGGAGGAGCACGCTGAGGTGATCTGGAATTGTGGATGTTGTTGTTCTGGTCGTACGCGAGACCACCAGAAGGGCTCCGGTGCTGTTGGTTAAGCGGAGAATCGCTGGTATTTCCCACTGCAGGGGATCCCGAGGCATTGAAGCTGCTGTTGGCCTTTGCGGCAGATGTGGTGGAGGATGCCACAGACACCTGTGGACTGGCAGTCTGACTGGTTGAGGCGGTCCTATTGGACGCGTCGGAGTGCTTTTTCTTCCCAAATTTGAAGGGAGCCATTGAAGATCAACTGATTATCTGACTAGACTGAGAGCCAATGGGGGGAACTGCCTTCAATTCGATGATAGCTATGGCTTCAATCAGCCTTTTGGTGCTGTCTGTTTCAGTTTGAGATCGTAAAATGAAACTGAGATCAAGAATGATATGACTAATTGATTAGTCAGTTTGTTTTGATCTGAGATTCATCACCAAAACAAATGTTTATGTCCCAGTACAATTACAAGAGTATCAAGCACAGAGAGAGCATAGGCGAGCACAATCTTGGTGATCTACCTCTTTTGTGTGTATTTACAAGAGAAACTGCGTTTTACTTCCACAAGAAAAGGTTACAGATAGCCGTCAACCCCATTGGCCAACACACGACACAATGAGCAGCTCTCAACATGGTGATCTGGGGGACAAGTTTGACCAGTTCATTCGCAATTTTGACGAGACACTCCAGACGGATACATCTACAATCAAGACAATAACAAGAAAACCCTCTCAGCAGCTTCGCGAGGAGAATGGGCACGACGAGAAGGCTTTTGAAGTCGACGCACAAACTGACAACTTCCGCTCACCGATAAGTCAGAATCGTTTCAACATTGTTGACAAGGTCTCTTCTCCCTTACTATCAACACCTACGAAGCCCAACCGCAATTCTGTGCCATTGGATTCGCAACCCCTAGATGTTCGCTCCGTGGATGATGCCGATTTCAGTTTTGAGAGCACCTCAACTGCTTCTCACCAGAAACCTTCTCCTTCAGAGCCTGGGACATTTGAAAGACCACTCGACCGCAATAGACTTAGCTTGACACCAACACCAGCAGTGAGACTACAAAGTGCTAAAACTGTTGGTGGCTCTTTAAGGCGTTCCAACACGATGAGTTCTGTCCGCCTTGGTGGGAAGAAAGGCTTGAATTTAAACATTTCTATCAATAAGCAACCAAGTGGGAGAGAACACCCGTCTACTTCCCGATCTCCGGAGACGCCCGTCCAGCAAGCACCAAGATTTGATAGCCACTCTGCTGCCAGACTGAACAGGTCAAGAAGAAGAACAAATTCGAGTCTCAGTTCACATTCGTCAGTGGTACAGGACATGGGCAACAACGAGTTTAACGACAGTTTGAGAGAACTAGCATTGAAGGAGATGAAAGTTATAGAGTTAAAGGACCAGATGAAGATGTTACAACAGAAGATCGACAAGGAGGAGTTGGAGCTGAAGTACCTAAAGTCAAAGATTGGTAATAGTTTACGCGAGTTGTCACCGGTACAGAATCCTAATGTCACCACACCAGCTTCAACTCCAAACATGAGCAAGGCGAACAGGCATAGATCCCCATCACGCGATAGAGTACCAGTGAAGACACAGGAAAAACCAGAGACAGATACTTCTACCAAAAGACAGAGCGTGTGGTCGAAACCAATCAACTTCTTGAATCAATTTGATCAAATACTCCAGAATGAGATTGAAAGGTTAAACAGGGAGGCATTCCCTAGACAGACAGATAAAAGAAATTCTGGGGAATCGATAAGTGAGCACAGCGAAATGATTCCTGAGGTCCAGGAGCAGCCTATTGAAGAAAAATCTGAGGATGTGTTGAATACCGTATCCAATTCGTTGTGGTCTTTTGTGAGTGACGTGAAGCATGGACTATTGGGAGATGACTACCCTGAGGACCAGCAGCAGGCATCTCAGCAGAACCAGTACAAGCATAGACATTCGGACCCTGTTGCTCGCAGCCAGTATAAACAACCTAATGACACAGTGGCAGAATCATTGATTGACATTGGCGACAATGACGGTGAAGAGATGGTTCCTTTTGAGGGTAATTCTAACAGGCTGTGAATGCGTTACGACTAAGTAGTTCTACAGGGGGGTGCCAACTGAAATAAAACGGTGTTATGATCATTACTTTAGAAGGAGGTATCATCATTTCTGTAATCGTCGTACTCTTCCCACGTATATTTCTGATTGTGCAGTGTTCCAACCTTCTTCGCAGCTTCAAATGGGGAAGACAAATCGCTTGCAGTTAGCCCTGCTAAAGGGTCAGGAAGCGGTTTCTGTGTTGTCTGTCTCGCTTCAGTGTCTTGCAGTTCCTCCATTTCAGGTGCACGCTGGGTTCTTTCGAAAGAGCCTGAATCACGCTCGATATCACCACCATGTGGGTTGTGTGATTCGAGGAAGTCGAAATTCGGCTGTTCAGAAGCGCTTAGTTGTTGTTCATGAATGTCGTTGCCTTTTTCATCAACAAGCTTTGTTTCGTTGTCATTAAGTTCAACCTTTCCCTCACTCACCATTTGCATGAGGTTTAGGAATTTGGAGTTTGCGAATTTGGAATCTTTGGATGTATTCATGACGGTTGCGACCTCTTTCGCTAAAGATTTGAACTGTTCGTTGTCCTTCTTTTCTGGAAGAGGAGTCTCGCGCTGCAGTTCGACATTGCTGAATTCTTTCTCAATCTTAGAAAATTCAGATTCTAGATGGTCGTTTATATGATCTAGGTTATGCAGTTCTTGATGCTCTGTTCGGGAAGGGTGCTGGTGAACCGCAGTTTGTTGGAATGCATTGGCTATAAGATGGTTTGCCTGGTTCGCTTGCAGTTGAGGCTGGTATTGGTGAAGCTGGGAGTTGTGGGTATTGTGCATTTGCTGAGAATGAGATAAGTTATTAGCCATGAATTGGGAACTCCAGTCGTTTGAACGTTGTACGGGCATAGAAGAGACGGTGCTTGCCCCATTGTTAACATTATTGAGAGTGAGTGCAGCAAAGTCATTAGCCCATCCGCCAGCTTGTGGCAGTTGTTGTTGGCCTTGATGTAGTTGATGCTGTTGGTTGAAGTGGTTCTGCTGGAAAGCCGGGTTGAAATTCTGGGGATGTTGTTGTTGTTGAAGATGCTGTTGGAAGTCGACTTCAAGCTGGTTACTTGTCCCGCCAGTTCTGAAGGCGTTCGGTCTTTGTTGGGATCCCTGACGCAGTTGTTGATCTGCCTGAAGGGATCTATCCAGTTGAGAGTGGTTAGAGAGTTGCTTTAATGCGTTTGATGGACCACACGACATAGTTTTAGAGTATTAATGGTTGGTTTAAGAAGAGTTGTTGGTTCAACAGATGATTCACCTCGGTCGTTATCTATTATCTGTTGTATGGGGGAACAAAAACAGCGTGGCCTTACCGATTTATTTTGCCGAGGTAAATTCTTTGTCACGTGACTAAACCGAATCTGATTATATAATATTGGTACGGCCACTCTGGGAAGAACTCGCGTCCGTCCAATTGGGACAAAGACAAAATTAGGTCCAAGGAAGAAGAGAGGGCATTAGTTTAGTTAACTGTCTGTCTTATAGGGATCGCTACCAGATTTGCAATGGGTCGTAACTTCTACTCAGACGAACAGGAAACTACTCCGGTTCCGGGCACTGTTGTTGCTGCTTCAGATGTCCAAATTGAGGCTTTGGGTCCAAACAAGTTGATAAATGGCTCCTCTATAAGATCCCCATCCGTCATTGAGGCTCCGCTCTCACAAGCCAGATCGTCGCTTAACTCGTGGATAAACTGCACCTTGAACACGATCGACAACGTGACAGAGAGCTTTCACACGAAAGAGCAGCATTTTGCTACGACTATTGCCAACTTGCACCACAGAGATGAAGACCTGTTGACCTCTGCTACTTACATTTTAGTTGCTGGATTGACCGGTTCTATACTCACCAGAAGGTCGAATGTCCTTCTTAGAGGGGTTGTCCCATTGACGTTTGCTGCTATCGCCTTCAAGTACAGCCTACCAAAGACATTCTCCAACACTACTGATTTTGCCCATGAGATAGAGTCCGTTAAGGCACCTGGATTAGTCCAAAAACAAGACGAACTAGTGAAAAATGTGGACAGCATCATCAAGCAGGCTGAGACTAAGACGAAAGAGGTTGAACAAGTGACGCAGTCTCAATTTTCCAAGTGGAAGAACTCATTCAAGACCTTCACCGGACTGAAGATTGATGAGGATGTCACAAAATAAAGGTGTGTTCTGATTAGACGAGGATTATGAATTACAGGACCAGAAATAAACACGGAGAATCTGTGTGAATGAGCGACTTGTTGTAGCTTTCTATAGTAATATTTAGTTGTATTATAAACCGTGGAAATCATTGTGTGTTTTCGAAGGTTGACACAAAATTAATGTGGTTGAGTAAATGCGTACAAAACCACCAACTTGAAATAAGGTACAGCTCTATTATAACTGTCTGATACTAGTAGAAGACTGTTATAAGCCTCTGTTTGTTTTTAAGGAACAGCATGGAAAGGTATGGATAAGATAATGTGAAGAATGTTGATCATCATGATACTAACACCCAATGAAGGAACAGGAGCCAGGTTTACCACCCGAGTGGCATCTCCACTAGAGGAGGCACTTTGGATCCACAGTCTGCCCCTTCCTCATCCAGTGGAAACAACTTTGAGAACGAGGAGGATCGGACTATACAGGGACTCGTGACGCGGCCAACGACAAACCAGACGCTCAAGTATGAGCCGTACCCTCTTTCCAACAACACCGCTGGTACCTATATTCCCATGCCAACTTCGTTCTTTGATAAATTCACATCTGGCTCACAGGCTACTTCGTACTCACTCCATCAAAGAGTCAACAAGCTGATGAAAGCCGAGAGAAAGACAATGAGGCAGAAGCAGGAGCTAATAAAGGAGATAAACTGCTGGTGCAATATTCTACCAAACGATGACTGCAAGAAGCTTTTGTATCACTTCATCAAGATCCTCGAGACCGAAATGGAGGCACACGAGCAGAGTGTGAAGAAGAAGGAGCAGATAAATGTGCAGTTGTTGAATGTGAACAAGAGGGAAAAGCGGACCAATGAGTTGAAGTTGAAAAGGAACAAGATGATGGTCAAACTCAGGGATTCTGAGAACAAGGTTGGTGATAGCCCGGTGACGGCTTTAACGAAGGAGAACTTGGAGGAGTTGGAGTGCTCTGTCGAGATTGTGGAGGACCAATTCATCCGTTCTGTGAACAATGGACTCAAGAACTCAGTAGTGGATTATGCTGTCGCAATGAAGGAGAGTGGAGGCAAGTACCGCGATACCGCTAGTTACTTGATGGAAAACTATTACTTCACCTCGTCCAAGTTGGGCAGTGGGTCGAACCTCCATAAGTTGATACTCCAGAACAAGTTGAACAGTGCTGTTCCGATGCCTTCGGGAATGGCTATGACAGAAGGCCAGGACAGAGAGGGAGAAGCAGATGTACAAGAGGGATTTGCTCAGAGCTCAACCTATGCTGCATTGTCTCCCAATAACCAGATGAGCAAGTACCTTGATACCTCCATCAACGGCAAAGCCCCAGAGCCACAGAATGGAGACACAGAGCAGCATCAACAGACATCACAACAGACACACCACCAGCAGAGACAACTGGTCGATGCCAATTTCATAATCAACAGCTACAGCACGCCTGGATCATTGGGGATGAGGCCAAATTCGCAGATCGGGAGCAACAGCCATGAATGGACATAAGTATTATAATTCTATGACTCTATGCAAAGATGATGTAGGATGGTTATAGATGATATCTATGATGGATGGGAGAAGAATTTCTTTCCCAGTTCGTAAGATGAGATCATTATGGCACATGAAGGTGCTATTTTCAGTAGCCTTGGAAGCAAACCAACGTAGAGTGCACCCCACCCTTCGTACTTCACTATATCACGCATGAAGTGGAGCACCGATTTGTCTGGCTTTCCCGTGAGGGTGTTTGGTGTCTCGACGGAGATCTGGAGTCTCGTCTTTCCGACATCGAAGGGGTTTGTCGCAATGGCAGCTATCGAGCCTGCAATTGAACCTGAAAGGAATGATGTGAAGAAGAGGTTGGAGTCTATGTGAGATGATGACTGTCCTTGAGGGTTGAGGATGGCGATATGGGTGTGGATACGGTGTTTGAAGAACTCGTATGCAGCCCAGTAGATCCCGGAGAATGGGATGTCTCTCCATAGCGTGAGAGATAGTCCTTTGAAGAGCGATGAAGGCCCAAGCGTTGATATGAGTGAACGAGTGAGCTGAAGAGTTGATGAGTGCTTCTGCGACGGGATCGATTGGAGACGGGTCTTTAAAAGTTCTATGGGTGCGACTACCGTGGCAGCCAATGTGCGCGCGAGGGCACCACAGAGAAGTGGTGGCAATGGGTATGAGGCACGCAGGGAGTCGTATGCTGTGAAGTAGAGGATGTTGGAAGGTGCGCCCATGAGCAGAGTGAGGGAGAGGCCACGCCAGAGGGCGGTAGGGCCCTCGGTAGATGCGATCGATATGAGTGGTCGGAGAATCCCCGAGAGACGGGTTGAAGAAGGACATGTGGGCGTGGATGAGCAGGTGGAAAGTGATGATGCGGATGATGATGATGTGGTGGCTGCTGACCAAAAGACCTGGCGTTGAGGGTGTTTACAGCAGTCTGTTGAAGGCGGCGGGAGAAGTATCTCTTGTTGTTGGAGGCGCACACGAACCACGTCGAGTGGAGTGACGAGGAGCGACGTGAGCACTGACCCGGAGCAGGCCGCGAGCATACGCTGCGTTGGCGAGATGTCTGCCATTCCTCAATGAGATACAATAGGGAGAAGCTGTAATGCGAAATGAATAATTTGGCGATGGTTTCAAAGGTGTAAAGTTTCTTTGTTTTTGGGAAAATGTTGATGATCGGGTGTAGTTTCCGTTAACTTTGAGCTGGCTCGGTTGTGATTGCCAGTTGACCTTCATCAAATAAGTCTCTGATTCAACCCATCAGAGCCACTACACTATAGAGCTTCCAAAAAGAATCAGCACAGACTAATAATACCCTTTTGCTCTCTTCTCAATGCTTTCTGCCTACCGCAAAGTTCTTTTCCTTCTCCAATTTGTCGTGAATCAGGATGACATAGAGCGCATCGCTGACACACTCCCTGCGCTCCTTACGCGCATGGGGGTCTCCCCAGACGCTCGGGTCGCCATCATCGACCGTGCGACTCTCATACTTGATGACCTGCATGCGACAATCCACTCAAACTCCTCCAGCAAGCTTATCTCCACGCTCGCAAAGTCCACGCGTCGTTTCTCCAGATGGTTTATCATCTCCTTGGGTGTCCTGCTCAACCTCACTTCGAATGCTATCCTCATCACCAACTTGTACAAGCTCTACAAGCACCGTGAACTAGATGGGTTTGAACTATCCACTCTCAAACGACTGGTTAAGGTGGCTTTTGGAGTTGCATCATTTGTCTCCTTCACCCCTTCTGTCAACTTACTGTTAGAGAGACTACTCCCTGCTGGTATCATCACCCTTCCGATATCATCAGCCATCAATAGTTTTGTTGCCCTCAGTGTCATTCCAGAGTATACTCCAAAGAGCTACTTTTCAGTCTACACAATGTCTTATTCCCTACAGAGTCTGTGCTCTCTCTACAACATCACCAATTTCTCAATACTGCTCCCAATAATTGGCGCTGAACTCTACCACTCCTACATCCTTCACCCACAGCTTTTCCCCCGTCTTCTCAAGAAGCCAACAGACTGGCTGTTTAGGGGCCTCATGGAGTCGAGACCATCAACAGTGTCACCATCGTTTAACTGGCCATCTTCAACCGAATCAATCGACTTCGTTAGAAGACACATCTCAGTCCCATCAACATCACTTTCCTCACCTATTCCAGCGTCACTGTTCCACCCTCTCCATACTCGTCAGATCCTCCGACTAACAAATCCGTCTAATCCGTCTATCATCAGTGTTCTACTGCGTTTCATCCCTAAACGTTTCATCATTCTGTCACTGATGTTCCTTCCATTAGTCCACCTAAAGGCCCTTTATATCAAGTCCAAGTCCAAGTCCAAAGATCAACCATCGTTAATGTCCTCCCTATACACCGCAATTCGCCTCGCACTGGCTACGACACTCTCGACTGCCACCGCCTTTGTACTGTCGACATTAACATCCCGCCCTCGCGCCCTTCTAAGACCGATTGGCGCGCTTTCATCCCTCTGGTTCCTTCTTCTTTCCCAACCTAACTCCGCTATCCTTGCCTACATTGCCAGAATCACGGCCTTGGGATCTAAACAGAAGCTTGATGCTGCCTATCCTAAAGCTAGAACCTCTGCTATCATCGCAAGTGTTGGCCTCGGAATCCTTACAGCTCTTTCAGGTACCCCACAACACATTTCACCTCAAAGAGTCGTGAAATATATCTCCTACATCACCACAATTTAGTTGCAGTCGCTCTTTTCTACTACGATTTTGAAACGTACTTACATGACCCTTTATATATTAATGCGAACTCTAATGACCTCTAATTTAGCCCTCGTAGGCTGCTTTGATAGCCTCAACATATCCAACATGTTCCTCATTGTGTGCAAACTCAAACGTCTCAGCCCGCTTCTTGACAGTCTCCTGGTTGCTTGGCCTCGTCTGTTGTTTGGCCTTCTCCCAACGTCTGTCCTTCAATTTGCCAAACTCCTCCATGTGCCGCACGTCCTCATTGAAGTCATCCAAAGATGCTCTCGTCCGGAACGTCACATCGGTCAATCTCATCAACAACAACAAGGTGAAGTACGCATCGTTACCTGCATTATGCAAATAGCTGTGTGGGATATCGAATCTTCTTAAGGCAGCACCAAGCCCTGAGAATTTCTCGCCCTGGATATCCTTGTATAGCGTCTGTGAATCGCATATTAAAAGATTCCCTGGAAAAGAGACACCGGCTTTCGTCAACCAACGGACATCGCCTGATACGTTGTGTCCAACAAGTACACCACGCATACCTAGTGTCTTTGGGCGCGTCAAGAAGTAGTGGTTTATCAGACACTGCACAAGACTTATTGCCTCCTTGCGTGGGAGAATCAAAGAATGTCCACCAATGAAGTACTGTTGGTTATCCGGAACAAAGCGGCCATTACGAAGATGCTTGTGCTGATCAATGATGATGTGGATCTTTGTCAAGTGTGGCATCAATGCACCGGCCTCTTGTAATGGATCATGGATTGCGATACCGATTTCAGTCACTGTAGCGGTAGAGCGCTCGAAGGTTTCAAGATCCAATGAGAATAAAACATTGCGAGCATCGTTGGCAATCAATAGTGCACGTTCGAGGGCACGGAAGGCGTTCTCATTTTGTAGTTTAGGATGATACTTGCGATAGCGATTCAAGTCTGCAAGATAGGTATGAATATCATTGAAACGTGACGTGGTAAAAGAATCCAGTGTTTTGAGTGAATAATGCGATTCATCAACGTTTGGGATGATCTCTGTTAGTGAGGTGATCTCATCCAGTTTCATACCTGGAACTTCAGTATTGGCAGCTCCATAGTTGACAAGTTTCATCTGGTACGGACGCTCATCTAGTGGTGCAGTGGCTGCTGTGGACAGAAAGCGCTTCTGAAAGGTTATACGGTCTGCAGCATCATCGAGGTTGTATGAGTATTCTTTTGCCTTTGCTTTTGCAGCATCGATCAGTTTGGACTCTTGGACTTCTAGTAATTCAAAGAGTCTCCGAAGATCACGTTTGTCGTGGTAGTTATTGATCAAGACGGTGCTTTGCCAATCAATCTTCTCCATATCTGGCACGGGAACTTCTTTTTCTAGGAGATAGCGTGTGTATGGGATGTTCCTCCAGTGGTCAGGATAAAGACGCTTAATCTCTTCAAGCAAATTCGCTCTATGTTCCTCGTCTGTCACAGTGAGGAGACCTGGCCTGATATAATGAGGGAACCCGCCGAGCAGAAGCTTGTTGCGCGGACGAAACCCATTGGAGTTCTGTGTATAGTCCGGGGCGGCGGCGGTGGGCATAACAGACATTGAACTTTTGAACGTGCGCAGTAGAGAGCTTGCTGTGTACCGGCGATTCAACAGCGGCGGCATCTAAAACAAAAGAGAGATCGATCTGAGATAATTTTACAAAAGCGCTTTCTTTGTTAGTTTTCGTCTTTTGTTGATGTTTCCACAAAACCTTACCCGGCTTCAATAGACATGGTGCGAGCACTTACACTAATAGTTTGAGGCTCAATTAGAAACTACTCGACTGTCCTGGGAATCATTATAAGTCTAGGTGGAGAAGAGCTGGTATCAGAAGATAGTTAAACCCTTCTTGAGACTCTTGAATTCGTTGGCATTCTGAACATATGACGGATTCAAACGGTGCAATCATGTAATGACCAATGTTCTTATTCCAGGTCATAGTAGTAATGTAACTGCTGGTAGCGATTTCCCGAACACTGGAGTTTGGACACCCTGATTCCTTCTTTCCCTCTAATTCAGTTTGATATTCGGCTGTTGAGAACGAATTGTATACGTCATAACACTTAGTTCGGCAACTTCCGCTATAAAATATGACGCATAAACTAAAGAAATCTACTTTCTGTGATGAACTTTGCATGAGTTTGATCTTTACAAATTACATCCATCTGGAGACTCATAGGGTCTAGAGCTTCAACATAATTCGCTCTTCTTTTGTTGAGCAAATTCGTAACTATTTGAGGTCTGTTTCCCACTGGATACTGTCAAGCATGAAAATGCCAATTGAATTAGTTTCGTTTCGGAGTTTGTTGATTACTGTTCAGTTGGGGGCACCGATTAGTACTTAACTTCCACTAAGTTAAATTCTGTGGGATCATTAAACTCTACAAGTAGTCGGGTGTAGTTGTTATCGTATTTTGGATATGACTCATTACCGGTTATCACATCAACTATTTAAAAGACTCAGTAAGAGCACTCTCGTAATCCTCCATTGGTGTCAGTTTAGCTCTTTGCGATTCCGAATACGCAGAGACAGTCAGCTCTGAAGAGCCTGAACTCATGTTCTCCTCCGCATGTCTCAGAAACTCATTCAGCTGCCTCATCAAGAACGTCTCCATGAATTGGTAGTTTCCCATGATACTATCCAATCTGAATCGGACTCTATGGTATGGATCAGTCATGGACAATAGAGCAAGAAGCTGGAAATATGCACTGTTTCCTGAGTTTATCAGGTGCATGTATGGGATGCGAACTCTGTTCAGTATGGTTTCGAGCGCTGTGAAGTTCACGTATTTTAAAATTGGTTGCGCTGAGAGGTTCTGGTCGTAGCTAAAGGGAACCAAGTATATGTCCTGAAGGCTAATATCTTTAATCGTTTCGGGGACTTCGATACCGAGCTTCTTCAATGCACCCTTCAGTTGTTGTGAAGAATATCCTAGAAGGACAGCATTCTTATTCTGGTTCTTTTCCGATGAATATTCGTTCATTAGGGATTGTAGTACCTCCAAAGCCTGTGATAGCGGGATAACCTCACTTTGTCCTTGAAAGTAATCCGGCGACAGGACACCATGAAACTCCTCTATAATGATGTGTCGTCTGCTTATGATGGGGAGCTTGTCTATACGCTTATTCTCCTGGGCATCAAGAAGCGCGATACCGAGCTCTCTCAACTTGTTATTGACAAACCGCAGATCCAAGGATATCAGAGTTGGTCTATCAGTGTCATTAGTAGTAAAGACAGCATTTTCCAGCATGCTGAACTCCTTGCTCAGGAACTGCTCAGAGACCGACGCCTTGATCAGATTCTCCCTCAAGGCCCACATATAATCACCAGCTTTTGTCATTCTGTGGTACTTGACGCGCGACAACTCACTAGCTGGGAGAACGTCCAGTCGTACCTCTGAAGGAGCATCCACAACTCTCTCTAATGTCTCTTCTCCGGTCTCCACTTGCCCTTCCATCATTGACCGGTACTTGAGAGCGTCTTTCCTCAGCCGGAGCAGGTCACTCGTTGACGGCACATAATTTACTTTCGTCGACAGCTGACGCCGTATCGTACACCCCACTCCAAAAGTACACAGCATTCTTCTGATCATCATACAGTTTCTCTCCCGTTTCTAAAGAGTTTAACCATGACGTTAATGTAAATAAACAATTAGAAGAGCGGAAATACACGCGAAAAACGGCCACCCAGACATCCAATAATGGTATGCGCCACACACGACTCTAAGCCAAACTTTTTCTGAATTTTTCACTTTTCGAAGACTCTCGTTAAATTCACATTCACTTTGTACCCGTAACGGACACGCTCTTGCCCCCAAGAAGATCAATCTCACAGTCCACTCGCCATGTCTGCTGCTGTCTCCTACGCCACCGTTGTTGCTTCCGGCGCTGATACCCCACAGGAGTCCACAGCTGCCACCACACCGGAGCCAATTGTCAATGTCAAAGACGAGGAGGCCTCCATCACTACCAAGGCAGAAGAGGGAGAGGACCAGGAGTCCCATCTGCCTTCCCCAAAGCAGTCCCCTAAGCCATCGAAGAGAGTTTCCCTTGCACCAGCTCCGATTCCAGAGGTGAGTGCCTGGGGTTCTGTGTCTACTTCGGCCGCTTCCTCTAGATCGAACTCCAACATTGACACCAGATATTGGCCAGCAGCCTCTGAGGTTGACCAGACTCAGTCTGCCACTCAATCCTCCAAGAAGGCAAACTTTGTCAAGAACCAGAGCGAGAAGTGGGTTCCGTTCGAAGGTGCTGTGATTGTCGCTCAGTCTCAGACGGGGAGAAGACCTAGTCAGAAGAGACAACCTAAGACCAACAACTCCAACGCCAACAACTCCAACGCCAACAACTCCAACCAACTGAACTCCAAGCCTGCCGACAAGAAGAGAAGAAACAAGTCTGACAAACGCCAACCACAGCAACAGCAACAGCCACAACAGCAGACCCAATCTTCCGAGAAGTCCCAGCAGAAGGAGCAACAATCCCAAGAGGAGTCCACCAGTGAGGCACAGCCAACCACTGAACAGAGCCAGGCTCAAGATGAGACTAAGTCACAGCAGCAGGCTACTCCTGAGCCAGAGCAAACCACTCAGAACCAACAACAGAGCCAGCAGGCGGGCCAGAAGGAACACCGTCCTCGTCAGTTCAAGCCAAATCACTATAACCAGCATGCCAACCACCAACATCAGCAGTTCCAGCCGCAGAACGGCCATGCACCAGCCAACAACTATTACCAAGGTCAGCCCCAGTTCCAAGGTCAACGCCCACCATTCCGTCAGTACAACAAGCGTTACAACAACAACAATAACAACAACACCACCAGATACAACAACAACGGTACCTACCAACGTCATAACAACAATGTCACAACCCCATACCACCAACGCCGTCAGAACCACCCACAACAGTTTGGACAGTACTACCCAGCTGGCTTCAACTTCAACATTCCAGCTACACAGCTCAACAGAAATGAGGAGCCACTGTTCTCTATCATTAAACAGATCGAGTACTACTTCTCTGTTGAGAACCTGATCAAGGATTTCTACCTCAGAAAGCAGATGAACGACGAAGGTTGGTTACCAGTAAAGATCATCGCTGCGTTTAAGCGTCTCAACATCTTGAGTGCCGGTGACCTCTCTCTTGTGAAGAGATCCATCGACGAACTGCGTGATCTAGGACTTGTGGAAGTTGGTGAGTTCGACAACAATGTGCTCAAGGTTAGAGTTAAAGAGAACTGGGCTAACTGGGTCCTTCCTGCTGAGCAAAGAGACCCAGCAGGCAACGACGAGAGCAAACTGGTTACTCTTACTAAAAGCGAGGAAAAGGAGGTTGAATCCGAAGAGAAAGAGCCAGAACAGCAGCCAGAAGCAACCGCAGAAGCAACCGCTACTGAGTGAACTACACTGAGCCCTTACTCATCTACACTTCACTCCTCATCCACGACTTAATGTACTAATAGACCATCCATGATTCGTTACTACCCCCACTGACAAAAAAGCACAAAAAACATACAATAGCATTATCAACACTTTGACTTGACTCTTCTAATCATCATCTTCACAATGGATTTTCCACTGCACAATAGAATATCTTTTCATCATAGTGGGTTTCCCTTCACAGTCCCTCAGAGCCGGCACTTCCCTCCATGTGTAAATACTAGAACTCCGACCTGCTGTATAGAGGATAAAAAAGACTAGATTGTTCCCACTAAATACCCAGTAGCGTGCGCAGACTGCTCCATTTGTCGTCGTCGTAGATGTACACCATGCTGGACTCGAGACTGTGCTGTAAAAATGACGGGTAGTAGCGGTGCAAATACATCACGAGCCCCCAGCTGATACTGGCAAATGTGGTCCACGAGTAGCGCTGTATGTCAATACGCAGGGCCTTCTTGTCCAATCCTGTAAGCGTGCTGTAGTGGTAGCCATTCTTGACCTCGTATTCCTTTATGAACTTCGCTATCTTGTACGCCGCGAGTTTTCCAAGTCCCAACAGAACTCTGGCTGAACAGTAGAGTGTGATCTGGTGTGCAATGGAGTGGTTGAAGTATGTTGTCTGGTTTCCGTATACGATCATACCGCCAATGAAGCCCGCGTAGAACTCGAAGATGGGCGACTTGCGCTTGAGGGCCTTCTGCAATGTGAGCAATATCACCTTATAGAGCAGAGCGAAAGTTGCGAGGATTAGTCCGTGATCCTTCGTCATTTTGAATACTGAGCTGAGCCGCTTCGTGAGAGGAACGTTCCTTCTGAAGAGCAGATTTATCACCAATGAATGGGCAAACCTGAGACGACCTCCGTAGACAGCACCATTGCGCATCGACTTCACCACTTGGAACAGCGCGTGGTATTGCGGGTCAGTTACTATGTCGTCAATCATGATCTCTTTTTCTTCTCTCGCCAACGGTCTTAGTCAAACGTAGAATTGTGGATATCGGTTGTCCTTTAAACTTGAACTATCACCAAATGGTAAACAACTTAATAGTCATCACAAGGAGAAACGGAAGTTCACTTTCTGTGGGGAAATTGAACCGCGGCTAAAAAAAGCTGTCAAAATATGACTAATATATGACATAATACAATGACATAATTATTGACTAATCGAGAAAGCGATAATAAAGTCCCATGTTTTGTCACAAAACTCTTAGTTTATCATTCCCTTTGAGCCAAAATACTAAGGTCTAGAAACTCAGAATGCCCTCATTGAGTCCTCAGCGTCCCGAGGCCATAAATAGTGGTGATGCTGATGATGATGATGGATCTACACCCCTAGCCACTGATAGACTGCTTCCTCAATCCTCGAATGAGACACATGGTGATGCCGATGAAGGAGAAAACATCACTGAACCAACTACCAAGGCTGAGATCTTCGGCTGGTGTCTCTACGGATGGGCAGCTGAACCATTTATTGTCAGTGCTGTCTCGACTTATGTGCCACTACTACTTGAGCAGTTCGCTAGGGAGAATGGTGTCAGACTCGATGACCATTCCCAACCATGCATCCTCCCGAGTAATCCCATGCCACCGATCCTTCCACCACCACCATCAAATGGCACAGAGACAGTCGTAGAGGGACCAGTGTTTGTTCAGGAAGCAGCAACAAAGTGCGTTGTGTACGTCTTGGGGAGATATATTGATACTTCTTCGTTTGCCCTATACACGTTCTCATTGTCCGTGTTAGTCCAGACGCTTACTGTCATATCGATGTCTGGTGCGGCAGATAAAGGCCATTACAGAAAGCAGTTACTTGTTACATTCGGTATCATTGGATCATTAGCTACTATGGGATTCTTGCTGATCACATCGAAACGATACTATACCTCAGCTCTATTGGCTATCGTTGCAAATAGTTGTTTCGGTGCTGTGAACGTGTGCGGTAATTCATTCCTCCCAATTCTAGTGGAGAACTATCCACTTCAGGGCTCGGATATGACCAAAGCAAACATCATCACGAAGATAAGTGGAATTGGTGCTGCATCTGGGTACGTCTCTGCGCTTTTGTGTCAAGTTATATCCATGTTGATTATACTGAAGACTGGCTCCACTACAGAATCTATCCAGTATGCAATCTTTTTTATTGGACTTTGGTGGTTTGTGTTTCAGTTCCCATTAGTTGCGCTGCTGAAGTCCCGGAAGTCTGAGGCACTGAGTGTGAACACGGAGGAGAATCTTGTTTGGCAGTACGTTAAGTACGGATGGAAAACACTGTTCATTTCCATTAAGCATGCATCCATGTTGAAAGATGTGCTGATATATCTTGCTGGATGGTTTATTGTCTCAGACTCCATCACAACAATGAACTCTGCGGCTGTCTTGTTCGCAAAGACCGAATTGCAGATGTCAACACCTAATCTGGTTGTCATCGGGATTCTAACAGTCATGTTTGCTATCGTTGGGTCCCTAGTGATACCCATACTTCAAAAGAAACTTAAGATTCAGCCCAAGATGACACTAATATTTGTGATCCTATGGGCCTCTTTCATCCCACTTTACGGCATCATGGGATTCTTCTTCAAAGTTGTTGGTCTCAAACACCAGTTCGAAATGTATTTCCTTGCTGTGTGGTATGGCATCTCCATGGGAGGACTAGCGACTCTGAGTAGGTCGCTATTCAGTTTGCTCATACCTAAGGGAAAAGAGTCTGTATTCTTCAGTCTGTTCTCTGTAACGGACAAAGGCAGTTCATTTGTGGGTCCAATAATCACAGGTATGATCATTGACAGATACCACAATATCCGTTATACATTCTACTTTCTGTTCTTCCTTCTGATAGTCTCAATCCCAGTGTATCTGGTGCTTGATGAGGCGAGAGGCGAGAGAGAGGCGAAGGAATTGGAGTTTGTTGACCAGCAAAACTAGCACAATTCAATACAAGTTCGTCATGCATCCAATGACCAACTTGGTCCTCCGTAGACTTGAAATAACTAGCAATTTATCTTAGTGGCGGTCATAAACTCACTGTAGTGGCTGGTGTTCAGCATAGTCCGTCTTACTCTCTAATTACACGGAATTCTAGTCTTTATCACGATACTAGCAATATGAATTGTCATAACAATTAAAAGGTAACGTAACTGTGCCTTATTTCTGAGAGGGCCCCCATATCTTGACAGTGCTGTCATCGCCACACGAAGCAAACATTGCCTTCTTTGAAGAATTCCAAGCGACGCAACTGCAAAGACTGGAATGCTCTTCGAGTACAGCCAACAAGGCACCAAATTCCTTGTTCCAGATAAATACACGTCCATCTTCACTTCCTGAGCATACTAGTCTGTCATCAAACCCAAAACATGACCTGATTATGTAGTCAGCATGTTTGTTCCCAAGGTATTTCGTTAATAGAACACTCCTCTTCCAATCCCAGAGCTGTACTTCATCTGGGGCCAGATTGAGCAGGACTTCGCTTGGATTGGTCGTGGATACCGCGAGCCCAGTGATCCTCTCGTCAACAAAAATTGTCTTCAGTCTGTTGAATGATTTGTTCGAAACATCAAAGATCTCCATCTTGTTGTCAGTGGATCCAACAATCAGCTTGGAGTCTATGGTAATCTTCAAGTCCCCCACACTTAGATTAGATACAACATCAAGGAGTTCACCTGTATCAGCATTGTACATGACGATTTGCTTATCTGGCGAGCCCAGAACGAGGGTTTCTCCATCGGGAAGCCAATCAGCAACCCATAGTCTTGGTTGCGTGTCTTCATCAGCTCCTTCCCCATCAAATACATGCAGCAGTTCACCCGTCTTCGTATCCCACAGCCTTGCAGGCGATCTGATGCTGCATGTGACCAGTTTCGAGTCATCAGGGCTGAAGGCAGCAGACATGATTTGCTTTCTGTGACCTTCAAGTACCTTCAGAAGTTTGAAGTCATTCTCAACGTCGTATATATGTATGGTTTCGTCTGCAGAACATGAGGCAAGCTTTGTCCCGTCATGCGAAAATGTGACGAACCAGACTTCATCGGAGTGATCGGTAAGCGTCTTCATGAGCGTGTCGGGAAAGAATGTCTTATCAGACTTCATGTCTTCGAAGAGCGACACTTTAGAATGGCTGTCAATGTCACCAAAGCTGTAAAGGTTCAGAGACTTCTGGTATTGAATGGATTGCTGAAGTAGTTTGAAAAGTCTGTGCTTGGGAATCATGGACGTGGGGCTGATGAATCTTGATATTTCACTGAGTAAATTATCTCTTGATGATATCTCTGAATTGTTGATCCAACCATTCTGCTGTTGTAATTCCAGTGATGTCTTGTACATCAAGAGGGATGTGAGGGAACGAATTGTATTCGTGGAAGTGAGGCTTGTGATTTCGTTTCGAAGTATTTGGACAGCCTGGAGATTGGATGGGTCTTCTGTTTTAGGACAATAAAGCTCTTCTAAGAACTTTTGTCTGCTGATAAGAAACAGTACTTCTCGCTTCATCTCGCTATGTGAAAGCCTGTCGTCATTACGGAATACCAGTTGCCCAATGAGC
The DNA here is from genome assembly GCA_030574915.1 of Komagataea wickerhamii. Classification (NCBI taxonomy): domain Eukaryota; kingdom Fungi; phylum Ascomycota; class Saccharomycetes; order Phaffomycetales; family Wickerhamomycetaceae; genus Komagataea; species Komagataea wickerhamii. The sequence continues at coordinate 70,717 of JAJMFU010000042.1, forward strand.
TCAACGGCAGAATCAAATTGTCCTTCCTTAATCAGAGAACTGAACTCACTCATCACTTTGGATTCCAGTGGCAAATGGCTCTCCTTCTGCAGTTCGGTAGAGGCTCGCGAGTAGCCAAGGTCTTTAAGTGTCTGAATCATGAGCTTTGTCAGCTCAGTTCTGTCAATCTCCGGGTACAGTGTGCTCAGCGAGTCACCAGATGACGCCAATTCAGCATCACCATTGGTGGCGCATAGCTTGATGGATGTAGCCTTTGTGCTTGTTGTCTGTGACGAACTGGAAGACCCGTTAGAGCCGCTTGTTGAGGTATCGTGGAGGATGTCGTGGAGGGGTGCCATCTGGGCGGGAGTTCTCTTCTTTTGGCGCCCTGGCTGGTCGAAGGGGCTCGTTCGTTTGGACAGGATGGGCTATGTGTGACTAATTAGAAGGTTGGTGCTTGTAAGAGCGACTTATTCAAAGGCGTGTCTCTGTGGCAGGTGCTTAGCCGCTGGATCAGACTGATAGTGCGATAGGCGGGCGATTGTGTCTTTTATAGGTGTTGACGGCGGTAGGGACACTCTATGTGCCCGCGTTCTCATCCAAACACCAAAATTGTGTCAAGTTCTGTCCAACGAGTCGAGCCTCAGTGCCCAAAGTTGTGTTAAGATTGCCGTTGTAGTGTTACAATGAAATACATAGAGCTCAATCATAGTACGGGCTACTAATTGGTCGAAATGGGCTTGCTATTTACATAATTTTTACACCTGTTTGACTTTCATACAGGAGACAGGATTCGACGCCATCTTGGGTGGTTATAAGCTTATTCTTAACCACTAGCGGATAACGGATAGGTTAGATTAGAAAGCTCCTGATTAATACATTCACCCTCCTATCACAGGTTCAGACAGCTGGAGGTCGACGTAAAAGCTACAAAAAAGAAACACTTAAAACACATTGATACATTACAAAATCGTAAACACATCAGTCCTTCACAGTACTGGCACACAGAGCTGCACCGACACCGGAACCATCCTTTGCGATCAGGATATGAATTTTTCTTTCACCGTCTGGACCTAGTGGTGACAAAGCAAGGGCATGTCTGATCATAGATCTGAAACCAGGGTAGAATTCCACAACGGAACCATCAACACCAATCTCGACCTCCTTGTGGTATCCCTCAAGCGCCTTAGTTCTGATCAAGATACCAGCCAATGGAACAGCGGACAAGTAAGCGGATCTTCTGGAGATGGCACGGACAATCTTCTGGATAGCACATCTTTCTTCATAAAGTGTTGGCAATCTCAAAGACTGAAGCAGGGAAAGCTCAGTCTCCTTGAGGTTCGAAGAATCATCAATCTCAATGTGGGATAGGACTTCTGAGTCAAGCTCGAATGGAGTTCTGAGACGGTGTGGTAGATTGTCATAGGTTCTGTACTGAGTGAAGATGAGGTCCTTGGAGTGCAGTTCGATCAACACTTGTCTCAGGATTTCACCAAGGAACATACCTGATATTCTCTTCTCAAACATGTGGTAACCTGGGTTCGCCGAAATCTCGTCGATACGCTGGTCGTAAATAGTGTTTGGGAGGTACTTCAGTTCGTTGTCGAAGGAACCCCACTCAGTATTGATAACCATATGGGTCTTTCCGTCCTTAACTAACTGTTCCTTAATTTCAGCATCCAACTTCTTGATGTCCTCAATTGGCTCCAAGTAGCACCCATTAGTACCAGTACCAAAGATAGCACCGACAACAGTGTCACCTTGGTTTCCGTTTGGAGTGGCACCCGTGGAGTAAGCGTGGGATAGCAATGTACCGACAGTGTCGTTGGCGAGAGCGACAACCTTAACAGGGGTCTCAAGGGCATCCAATTGCTTCTGTAGCTCAATAACAACATCCTTTCCCACAACATCGTGGATCTTGAACCCTTTGGTCCATCTGATGAGGGAGCCTCTGTCCAATGCGGTCTGGTCAACTGGGTATGAGAAGGTGAATCCAAGTTTGAAGTGACCTTGTTCAGCGCCTTCTGGGTGGAACTCGGCCAAAAATGCCTTAATCTTCTTTGCAAGGTATGAGAAGAGCTCCTCAGAGGTCTCAGCTTCTAGCAAGTCGTCTGGAATTCTAGACTTCTTCTGTTCAAGCTTGAAAGTGGAGTCTCCATTCAGAGTGACCGAACAAACTCTGAAGTTGGTACCACCGAGATCTGCAGCTAGGAAGACACCACGTTCTCTGCCTGTAGGGACTGCAGTAACGTACGTTGGGATCATAGGAAGACCCTTGGATGTTTCACCAGGCGTGTGAGCGAGACCGCTCTCGAGGGACGCAATGAAGTGCTCCGTGAGAACCTTCAGTAGGTCCTCGCCGACGGTGAACTCCTTGACAATCGCGTCTGTGGCTGATTCTAATGACATTTTGACTCTTTGGTTGAGAGTGTATTGTCCTGTATCTCTCTGGGGAAGAAGTGCGGAGAGGATCCGTCCAGCAATTTATACCCACTTTGAGCCCTCTCGTGATGGTTAATGTGATTACTAAGAAAAGGGCAATGCTTAGTCACAAACGGCTCTTTGGTGCACCTTGTGAGCGTTACACCTTGCAATGAGCCTTCAAATCAGCTAATTCGTGCCTCAATCCCTATACTGATCATGTTTTCAGTGACCCCACATGAGTCTCTAAAACCCCTCCGACGTATATGGCTCATCTACTATCTAGTGGAATGCTCACGAGAGAAAGAGAAGAGAACGAATATGAGGGCAGATCTACTGGTAGGGCCACTAGCATCTTATTATCAAATCATCGCCAATTACGACTAGTTGTAAGAGCTTCTGAGAGTCAGTGTAGTTGTATCTCGAATGGGGAAAGTTGCAAAGCAGCTGCGAAATCTGCCTATAGTCCTTGAAGGCTCAAATTTCAACGGTTCTCACTGAATCACCAATGTACTGTAGATTATCCCAAAATGTACTCTACAGTACTGGTAGTAACTGGTAGAAAAACACAATGTAGCTACTAAAGTACAACTTTAGTAATTGATCTAGAAACTTGTTTGGTAAACCTGATGAGAATGGCTTGAGGAGTATGAATGCGCCCTGATGCTCTTACTCTTTCCCTTTGAGATGATGATCCATTGTGCACTGGTAGTTACGTAACAGCCGTTCGTTATGCTGCAGCTTAGTCATGAGTATCAAAACTCGAAACTTGTCATCAACACATCACAGGGAAGACACACTTGAGTCCTCGTTGATCAATTGAACTGAATAATCACTGCTAGACAGCGTCTTTTACTATCACAATGTTTTCATTTGCATCAAAGATTGTTCGCTCAATTGAGCACTCAGCTGAAACAATCATGTCGGGCGACGACCAATCACCAGCAACACTCGCCAACGACGCCTACTTCACCCATGCAGCTGGTTCCACGCACGGTCTGAGGGTCCTGAGTGTAGTCCCAAACTCTCCAGCGCATAATCAGGGTCTTCAGAGTTGGTTTGATTATATTATTGGTATCAACGGCCATGAAGTGCCCACCAATTACACTCAGCATAACACATTGATCCCGAACTTTGACTACTTCATCCAGGAGATCGCCAACTCACGAGACAACGCTGTGGAGTTCACGGTGTGGTGTGCCAAAGGTGGTGTAATTAAAACCGTGAGACTGCCTATTACACCAAAACAGCAACCACTCGAAGAGGTTCCGCTCAGCTCAGCAGCTCCTCAACAGCCACAACCAGCTATTGAGCAACACCACTTTGAACAACTGGGCCTCACTCTACAATGGACGCCACTCGCCACTGCAACATACGTGTATCACGTCTTGCAGATTCATCCGAACTCGCCAGCTCAGCGCGCTGGTCTCATTGAGCACTCAGACTATGTCATTGGTGCACAGGATGGTCTCCTAGCGACAGGCGGTGAGGATCTTCTCAGTAGGGTCATCGCCTCACGCAAGAATCAGCAGCTCGAAATATACGTGTACAATCAGGACTACGATGTTGTGAGACCTGTCACGATTACGCCTGTGGACAACTGGGGAGGTGTTGGCCTCCTTGGAGCAGGTGTTGGCTACGGATTCCTACATAGAGTTCCGGTACCTAGCTACCATGAACCTGGTGCTGTGTTATTTGATGGTGGAGTAACCGAGACTGAGCCATTGCAACAGCAACTGGAACAGGAGAAGTTCGAAGGGGATTTCAAACCTGTAAATGCTCCACCACAACCAACGTTTCAGCCAGCAGTTGCTCCACCCGTGCATGGGAGACGTAAGAAGGTAAACCATACAGCAAACCCGGACCTGTTGGATTATTTGCAACAGGAGGGAGAAAAGAGCAGAAAGATTGATCACCAAGGAAGCTCAGCTTCCCATTCTGATGCTTCGATTCCACCACCCCCAAGAAAATGAAGTGACATCTAAATCAAGACGTTGAATATCACCACAAAGAATCTCTGTAGTGCTTTGCGGGATTACCCCTTTAGTACTGACCTTTCGTAGTAGTTTAGATGGTAATATGTAGTATGGTCTATTTCATACTTCTACGCCAATCATCGCTATGCAATATCATTCTATTCTCATCAATATGGTCTGAATCTCTTCTTTTCCTTAAGCACTTTGATCTTCTCCTGATCATCCTTGAACTTTCTGAGCAGTTCGTTCATCTCAGTTTTCTTCTTGTCCCGCACTTGGAATCTATAGAAATCTTCCTTCTCCTTCTTCTTCATTTTCTTTGCTGTATCCTCAGTTCTATACTTTGTGACATTATCAATCTTTCCAAGTATACCTCTTTTTGTCTTTCTGTTCTTTCCTACCACAAGCGTGAATCCATCCTCATCAACTTGGTTCTTCATGTTCTTCAGTTCAGCCATGGATGCCTTCTCTCTGTTCTCAAAGTCTGACAGTGCCTGGTTGATAGTCTCCGCTATCTCTTCCACATTGAGTATCTCCTTTCTGTACTTTTCGGTAAACTTCACTGATGCAATCTGCTCATCGGTCTCCTTCCACTCATATAGCTCTTTCTGGTTCTTTGCGTATTTCTTCAGTTTGTTCAAGGCTAAAGTTGCAGCGGATTTATCCACAAATACAACTAGACCTGTCCCATTCGGAAGCTTTACTCCATCATCGGCTTTACTGTCCTCTTCACTGTATAAATCAGAAGTCAAATTGGTGAGGTTGATTTCATAATCGAGTCCCTCGTCGTTCAAGAAGAAGTTCTCAACGTGGCATGATGGCGCAACTGTCTGAAAGAATGCTTTGACTTTCGCTAATGTTGTGTCAAGTGGTGGGTTGATGAAGAACAGAGAGCGTTCACTGAGTTCTTTATTCTGGTTCGACTGATGCTTCTTGTAGTATGAATAATGCAGAACTTTCTCTCCGCTTTTAGCAAATTTCTTCAAATGTCTGTTGAGTGGTATTTCCACTGGTACAACAGTAAATCCCTTGATCTCTTCAACGCCTGACATCGCTTAGTTTCAGTGAGAATATGAGCTTCATTACACTATTGAAGAGTTGTCGATGAGGTCAAAATATTTTCATTTGGTTTTGCTTACATAAGCGATGAGCAAGTATTTACGTAAGTACAAAGTTCATGCTTCGACATGCTGATCATCATGCAGGAGCGTCTTTGTATGAAGGACGAGAGACTCCGTGTTATTCTGTAAGCTGGTGTAGGATTATAGTACAGAATAGATGTATTATAAAATAATTGGTTTGATTATATTGACACCGGTTATTGATTGAAGACAACAGAATTCCATTAGAATTCACCTCTTCTCAACGACTTCAACACTTTCTTCAATGACACTATTGTCGTCCTCTTCTCTCTCATCTTTCTCTTTCAGCGCCTCAGGCAAAGGCACACTTCTAAAGAATCCACTTGTCTTCTTCAGACTTTCAATGTAGGCACCTCCAAGGGCCATGAAAATCGTGGCAATACAGAATACCGCACTTCCAATATTACCTTTCGTCACAAATGGCTGATCCTTAGTTGGGAACAAAAAGATAGGCACGAAGGCAAGGAATGCGTAACACATGGCATTCATCACTGCTCCAACAAAGGCACGCTTTGCAGGCTCACCTAGAGTAGAGTCATTCTGCCATGTCCATTGTTGAGCACCGTTAGCATAGAGACCGATCAAAGCGTATGTTGCAAATCTTCCCTTTCTATCTTCTGGGTGGACCGGGATGACAATCAGTGCTATACAAAGGGCAAACATGACGGTTGCATTGAAGCAAATGATGATGTATCTCCGTCCCTTGAGGTAATCGTCACTGATAAAGCCGTATATGACGGTTGCAACGATTCTGACACCATATAGGATGGCGGAGTAATTGTTGATCTGCGGGATGGTGTACTCCCCCTTGTAACTCTTAAACCAGAAAGGCATCGAAGAAGATGGTTGCCCAGCAAGAGCTTCAACAACAAAGATAGCAGAGAAGAAGTAAACATGCCATGTTGCTAGCCAGGACTTGATGTCCTTTTTAGAAAAGGTTGCATAGATCTTGGCCTCCTGTGGGACTCTTGATCTTGCCAGGCGAAGCTCATCGTCAGTGAAGATCCAATTTGGCTTCTGAGTTCTTGGGATATCCGGGAAGAAGACAAGGACAGATAGGGCAAGCGGCAGAGAGATGATACCATCGACTATGAAAAGCCATCTCCAACCAGCTCTGCCATGGACACCGTTGAGACCAGTATATGCAGCACTTTGGAGGAAGTTACTCAACATAGGACCTGTGGATGTGTTGAACTGGATAATGGAGATTCTCTTACTGAGCTCTTCCTTCGGGTACCAACTGGCAGCGATGTACATCACAGCTGGAAAGTGACCTGCTTCAAAGAGGCCGATGAAGAATCTGATTGCATACATCATCTTCGGGCCGCTCATGTTCGCAGAAGCAAATGTAAGGACAGACCAGGAAATCTCCAGGAAGGCAATGTAGTAATGTGGTTTTGGCAGCTTACTCAATAACATGTTTGATGGGATCTGGCCGAGGGCATATCCAATAGAGAATAGAGTATTGGCGTAGTTGAGCTCGTTTCCATATAAGTTCAGTTCCTCCTTCATTCCTGAGACAAAGGCAGAGTTCAAATTGGCCTGGTCGAGGTATCTGAGGAAGACACCACTTCCACCGATGAACATGATCAACACGTCCAATTTGAAGAGGAACCAGCGCTCTTTAGATGGCTTGTCCCACGCGTCCCAGATTCTTCCCTTCCATGAATGGATTGGTGTAGGGACATAGACATCACTATCTGAGTTCTTACCACTGGACACGGACTCGATGTCCACTTTGGCAGCTTCTCTCTTCTCCACTTCCGAGACACTGGACTCGCGTGGCTGTAGCGCTGACATTTGTCTTGTCTCTTAGCGGTTCTTCAGCTTGAGCTTGGCCATGTCTTGTAAACCCGCCAATGGACAGTCGGTGCGGCGGTATTTATACAAACGTCCGATGAGATGCAGGGCCTAAACTCACAGTGTGAATTGGTTGTATCATCTACTGTGGATGTTTGGTGGTGATGAGCCATAGATCGATTTCGGAAGTGTTAGCGGTGCAGAAACTAGTATGAACTTTGGGCGATCAACAAAGAGGTACACCGGGAGAATGAAATATCAGCTAAACGACTCCGCTTGTGGCAGAGGAGCGCTCCTGGCATATTAATATTATCCGCCCTTTTTCCTTTTCTGTCGTTACTATGCTGCATAAGTAAAGTACCAAAGAGGGTCCTTGGAATCTGGCTGTAGACGAAAGTTTAGACAAGAAATCGACAACTGTAGACCACAGAGCTCTCGACTTTCAGCTATTAATCAGCCGTTCGTGCATCTGAAGCGTAGTGCACTTCATAATGTGGAAATCAGTAGCATATCCTGCTAGATGATACCAAAAACAGTGGCTTGAACTTCAAATTTTTTCATGATCTCCACACTTCATTATCCGTCGATGCATTTGTGATAAACGTACCAATTAATTTCCGCTATGGTCTCGACAGACTACTAGTACTCTCTAGCTGTGGATCATGGGCACTTTATAATAATGCTAATGATTTATGTATAGCTCAATTGGACGGGATTATTTGCAATGTGGCTGCTTGATGACTTGACTCACTAAGTGATCTAGGCCATGATCTCCCAGACCCGCTACAACCCCCTTCTATGATTTCTTTATTACTATGTACAGCAGTCTTGCGTTCCTACTTATGTTCTATATCATCTTCTTCAGGAGCTTCCTCTCCACTGTGATACCTCTGCGTCTCCTTCATTAGCTCATACAACTGGTTCACCTGTTCGGGACTCATTTTATTAAGCTGCTCAGTCGTCATTGATCCCTCAATCCACTTCCCTTCGGTGACCATTCCAAGATATTCCTGCCAGCTGGTGAGGAACCCAACAATGTATAGTGGATTATCTGTCGATTTGTGTGCCTTGAACTCCTCCTTGACGTACATGTCCCCAAGTTCCTTCTGTGCTGGTGGAAGCAGTCTATGTGCCCTCAGGATACGACGGTAGAGCGCCAGTGGTGGGAGTAACGGTTGTGTGTCTCTCACGGGACGACGCGGTCTTGCGAGCCTCACGATTGTTTGTCTCATATCTGTCTCTGATTAACTGAACGAAGAAGAAAGTCATCACATCGAAACTAACAAATCTTTAGCGGCGCCTATATCGATATATCAAGTTTTGATTATTAATCACTGACTAATCATTCGCGACAATACGTGTCCAGTTTACAATTGACCCGATTTCTTATAAATACGCCAATTACACTTACACAAAGACAATTCAATTAGCCGCCACCTGATCGCTAATCACCATGAAGTTCTTCAGCGCACTCTCTTTGAAGGCCATTGCCACTTTGCTCGCCGTCGTCTCTGCTGACGAGGCCACTGCCGACCCAAACTCTGCTGTTGTCAAGCTTACTACTGACACCTTTACCGACTTCCTAGCTGAGAACCCT
>JAJMFU010000043.1:0-78701 GCA_030574915.1 Komagataea wickerhamii
TGGATGCCAAGCACCAATACAAGCAACCTTACGTAGACCTCTGTGAGTCTTACGTGGAAGCTTCTTGGTACCCCATCTGTGGGTAACACCCTCGAAACCGTGACCCTTGGTGACAGCGATAACGTCAACTTGCTCGTTCTGCTCAACAACAGAGTCGATAGAGACGGTCTTCTCGAAGTGCTCCTTGGCCCAGTTCACCTTGTCTTGGATGGAACCACCGTTGATTTGGATCTCGGCAAGGTGGGCCTTCTTTTGAGACAATGGAGTCTTCTTGATTTGGGTGTGAACCAAAACTCTGACAACGGAAGCGTACTTGGTGATTCTGGCAAGCTCACGGTCAATCTCCTCACCGTTAGCGTACTTAGCAGAGTACTTGGTGAAAGCCTTCTTCTTAGACTTGTACCAGTTCTTGTAGAAACGACGCTTGACTTCGTCAGACAAGTGCTCAGCCCAGACGGTGGTCAAAGATCTTAGACCTCTTGGGGTCTCGACGTAACCGACAACACCGACAACAACGACTGGTGGGGTGTCGACAACAGAGACGGCCTCGACAACCTCACGCTTGTGCATCTTGGAACCTGGACGGTCCAAGTCACGGACAATGGTGGACATACCAGCCTTGTAACCCAAGAATGCGGTTAGGTGGACTGGCTTAGTCTTATCAGTGTCCTTTGGGAAGGATCTGACCTTACCTCTGATGGAGGCAGATCTCTTTCTTGGGAGGAAACCCAAATGACCGTGACGTGGTGCTTCGTACTTTCTGTGAGACATATCTAATGTAGTTTTGGTTAGTTTGAGATGGATAGAAAGTTAAAAAAGTGAAAAAAGTGAAAAATTTTATGGTTTGTCCGGTGAGTTGTTGTGAATTTCTCAGTCCGGATGTGTCCTCTTGCGTAATCTTCAGTCTAATTTATAAAGTCGGGTAATGTTTACCCGATCACTAAATATTGGTTAGGGCAAATTCAACTGAAGCTGCTGCTGACCTCGTGACGTTGTAGAAGGGAGTCGAATCGTCATGTTCTCTAACGACAGGGTTTAGAACTAGGCTGGGTGCTAAAAATACATAGATTGCTTGTATATTTACTCCCGTCCGTTCGTCCTACTTGCTTTAGAGTTAACCTTCATGAGCTGAACCTTGAAGCAAGTCATCAAAGAGGAAACTGTCTTCGATCTAAGGTACAAGGGATCAAGGATGAGTCCAAATCCAGAAGTTGAGAGGAGAGAGTCTCGTGGCAGATTCGATAAAAATTACTTCGAGTCTTTAATTGCTACCAGATTTGTTCTTAGGAGTAAACTCTTCCTTCTCCCGAGGCTGGCTAACTAACTCTAAGCGTATACATGTGTTACATTCAATCAGTTACACCCTCCATCTCTGCGGGGTAGGATTACTTTAGCACTAATTCCATGAGAAGGTGACCGCAATTTAACTATTAATCTTCAATTCGCTCTGCAAGGTTCAAGCGATCATACGCTAGTGAAGCCCTTGACCCCGTTTTCTAGAATACGGTACGAACACTTCCTGTCCAAATTAGTGGTTCCTTCTTCCAATTTCGATTAGTGGATGAGGAGAATCACGACATATAGCGGCTTATGGACAGGTTGTCTCATGAATTTATTTCAGTTTTAGGTAATTAGCTGGATATATCACGATGTGAGAGTCTAGAGGGCTCCGCCTAGAGGCTCCACCTTTGAGCTTAAAACTCTATGAGAAGAGTTCCGCACAGTTCATCTATAGCCGGTTATAGAAATATAAGCAGATGCAGTTGACTAAAGACTCAGCGCTATTATACAATCTTCATACTGTGTAAGACGATAAGTTATGTAGCAATATGCCGTAGTATACGTTAGTGGCTGGTGGTGATCTTCACTTCGTCGATTCTGGTCGTTTGGAAGCTGGTTCGATTACAACGATAAACTTTTGAGTATTTGGTGATTCTTTTTTTGCGCAGTGAAGTTTTTCCGGGAAGACCAGCTGCATGCGTTTATTTTACAGTGCGGACAGATGATAAGCGGGCCACTAAATTTTTCTCTTTACTTAAACGAAAATTGAAATGGAGTTATTAAAATTGAAGTAAAGCATACGATCGATGGGGCATTGGTCAGCCAAATCAGTGTAACCGACTGCTTGTGACAGACAGTGCTGCTAATCATATTATCGCCTCTTGATTGGAATGGTAGACACTGTTCTATAGGCTATAGCTCTGCCTAGCCTCCGCTTTTCTTATATGACTACGGTGATTGTTTTCCTCCGGCGTTACGAACGACCGGGGAACCCTGCACGGCCTTATACTTATGACCTCCGCACTCGAACCATGGGGGAACTGGCTCCTCCTTTCTAATACTGGCTCCCCTTGTACCATGCGCGACATAGCCTACTCACAGTCTTCTCAAGAATGTACACTTTCTAGCAAACAATGCCCTGTCAAACACTTACCTCATCACTCTCCGCTCTCCCGCTCCATTTAGTTGTTAGCGATCCCCATGTTTTCGTTTTTCTCCGAGTCCCCCAAAAGCGTCATCCAACTGTAAAGACCGCTCGACATTTTTTCCGGCTACCCCATACATAAAAAGACGTCACTGCATGGAATTTGCTCAGCTGATGATGACACTGAGTTAAAACCATAATCATTCCGGGGCAAAAGTATAAAAACCCATCGAGAACCCTTTAAAGCTTATTGCCCACACTCGCTCTTCACAGCAGGCCATAACACACACCACTGATGAAAAGCATCTACTACTCGTTCGATGACCAGTATGAATACATCACCGAAAAGTGCTCCAACAAGCCGACTGGGGCCCTCGCCATTGACTACTTCCAGTTCGACTTCAACGACATGCAATACCACAACTGCTGGAAACTAATACGGCACTCACATTCTGCCTCGCCCTTCATCCCACTCTCAACCAACATTGTCAGACTGGAAAACACCATATGGAGAAAATGGGCAAAGTCAAAGTCCAATTTGAAGGAGTGCCCACCAGAGTCCGTTGACTGGTACAAGGACTCTGACGTGAGCTGGCTCTACGGGCCTCTAGCCGACTGTGGTAAGAGTGAGGCAAACTTTGGTTCCCCACTCTATGGAGATGATGACAATGATGCCCCACAGACTAAAGACAGACGCAACGATAGCTTTTCCAGTTTGACATCAGCCTCTACCATTGGTTCCACTGATTCACTTCTCTACAACTCTGATGCTGAGGACCATAGTTTTGATGAAAATGCTCTGTACACGGAAGAGGAGGACGAGCTGCTCTCCGTGAAGCCGATTTTGAAACTTTGCTCTAGAGACCCCTTCAGTCAGCTAGAACTCGACTTTGATAGACACGACAACGAGAAGAAGAAGGCTAGAGACAAACGTGTCAGCTTTGCCGAGATGGTGCAAATACGGCAGTTTTTCTAACTATTCATTTCTGGTTTCCTGGTTCGGCTGAATTGAACCCCCACCCCCACACACTACCTGCATCCCTTCCTTTTAGATTCTCATTGCTTGCATTTCAGTATACTACTATTGCCAAAAAGTTCTGTTTAACTGTTGTCCTTATTATTATTTATGACCCTAATGAACGAGTTAGTTTGAGTTAATTTGAGTTGTTGATTCGGGGGTTCGTAGAAGCTCATCGCCGGTTATAAAAGATGACCGGCTATCGCTTATTTCCTCGGTAAAAAAGTTCGGCTATTCTCAAGACCTCTCCACTAATATTAGTTACACTGTGTGCATGATTAAAGCGATGGATAATCGAGCTTCTAGAATCAAATCCAGCATCAGATAATTAATTACAGCTGATCATCTCTGTTTCTAGTTCGTGCTTAAATGTGCTTTTTAGAGCATTGAATATTTCATGTCATTGGATGGTCTTTCTAGACTTGACTGGTTTTCAAGCCAAATTTATGTCTTCGTCTCTATAACTTCAACACAGTTGTACTTGAGTAGATCTGAATAGAAGACTAGCTCATTAAGTTAAAATGTAAGCTTAATGAGGATATTAAATCACCTAATACACCTTTAAATAGCCTCCTTCCTAAATACTGTTATAATCTGGTGGTCGAAGTAGCCATAAAAATAAATACGTACTCATGGATCTTATACTCATAATTATACAGCAGCTACTAGCCATCAGTATGTTGCAGATAACAACTTGATATATTATAATTAATTTAAATAATTGCTTCAAGTTCTTCTTGTATTTAGATTCAACTTCAAATTACAATTTATGACATCGTCATTTTTGAGAATTAATGTCCGGCGGATACCGACGGTAAATTAAACTTCGTAATTTTTTGGACATTTAGAGAGCTTTAATTGGGATAAGACTTATGAAACAGATAGTTTAACCTCTATTAGTGTCTATGAGGCTATTAACTTTCTCAGAAAGCTTCAAATTAACACTTTTATTGACATTCAATTTTCCCTTTTACGTTTTATGTACAGCACTCATGAAAACGAAATTTGATTTGATTGGATCCGTGAGACTGTGTGAGGTTACTCATACTACTGATCAGTTACTGTCAATTCCAAAACCATGATATTCTTAAGGTTCCCAATATCGGTCTGCCGGTTTCTGTGATGTTTTGTTAATTATGCAAGTTGATACCTTTATCGTTTTTGTGTCAAAACTATCCACATTATACAAAAAACGAATCGATCATTGTTACTCACTTTCCTCTATTCAGTCATGCTGTTGTCCCTTCACAGTTGAGATATGGAAAAAGCCAGGCATCAGAAAGGAATGGAGGACTTCCAATGCAAGCTTCACGAGCTCTCCAAGAACAAGGATTGGGTCAACATCAAGAGATCTGTTGTTCGTGCCCCACAGATTGTCAAACAGAAGCTCAAGATCGGAAGCCAGATGGAGCCAGATACAAATTTTGATGCCCTTCACGAGAGATTCCAGAATGTATACGACAACATTTCCACGTTGCAGCTCGAGACAACGCGTTATTGTGATATGGTCAAGCAGTTCATTCAGCACACCATTAACACCTCTGATGCAATGAGCAGGGTCTTCCAGGACGAAGATAACACAGAGGAGATCGTTTCTAAAGGGTACAGCAATCTCTGTGAGCAGTTCAAGACAAAATGGGAAGAAATCGGTGACAAGGTTGCTAAGAATTTGGAGCTGATACTTCGTTTGGTAAAGGAGCCCCTAGTCGAGATCTTGGACACCGGGAAGGCAGTGAAGCTTTACATGGCAGAGAGAGACTTTGCGATTCTAGATATCAATAAGCACTCTGATAATGTCAATATTCTATCAGAGAAGATCAAGAAAGGCGAGACATTGACACCAAAGCAGGAGCAGAACTTGATCAGATACAGAAAGAACCTTGAACTTGCAAAGATCAAGTATGAGAAGATCAACGAGTCCTTGAAACTAGAACTACCCATGCTACTCCACTTGATTGGCTCTATGTTGGACCCAGTGACAACCACACTCTGCTTCTTACAGCTCACCAACAACTACCATTTCCTTGCAACGAACGAAATCTCTGATCCACTCTTCAAGTTGAGAACAAAAGAGACACAATTACCAACAGCAGTATTCTTCAGCTCATTGGTTGAAAAGTATCTGAAGACTCACCAGAAAACGGTGGAAAGATTGGAATCTTTGCAGATAATAAAGAGTAGAGAGGAGAAACGGGAAATGGGAACATCGAGACAAGATGAGACTGAGCTTACCTCTGAGGCACCCAGTTCAATCAGAACCGTCTCCAAATTCTGTACGGCCAGCTATGACTTCAATGCTCAAGAGGCAGGCGACTTATCTTTCAAGAAGGGAGATAGAATCAGAATCATCGATAGCAGGGCAAGTACCGAATGGTGGAAAGGTGAATTGAACAACAAGATAGGAATCTTCCCCAAAAACTTTGTTCATCTACTAAAAACTGATTGAGTTATCATTAGGGCATTTGATATTTGGTTATATTTACACGGGAACTGCTTCCTTCTGCTGTAGTTTCAGGCAAAGACATCTTCCTGCTCAGCTTCTAGAGAGCTGCCATCATACTCCAACTCATTAAAGGAGATAAAGTGATTTGGACGATGCAACTCATTGTAGAACTCAAGTGGCACGTCAATCTTGAAGTCATAGTCCATGCTTGGGTTGAATCTAGTACCCATGAAGGTATAGTTCCAAATGTCAGTACTAGGAGTCAAGAAGTTTCCCATAATGTTGCTGGATAGAATCAATTGAGAGATCTCACTGAACTCAGGCTTGAACCCCTCTGGTGCGACATCTATAGTCTTGTTCTGTAGACCCCATCTGAAACCATCCTCATTGACAGTGAAAGCACTCAACGACACAGAACCTGTAGTCAAAGTCACTGCAAAATCCACAAGATTCTCATTATACTCTGGGAACATCTTTGCATGGGTGGAGATATCCATTGCTGGCATGTAGTTTGACTCCTGACTTTGTGTATGGATCCATCCCAGAAGTTCAAGACCTTCAGTGTAATCAGATTCAATAAGTTTGGCAAGCGACACTGTGCTCAAAGTACCAGTTTGTGGTGGCAGAGCAAGCATTTTGATTTCTTTGACTTTGTCATTATCAGGTGGTGAAGAACCATAGACAAATGCACCAATCTGGGTACGTGTGTCTGCAATTTGAATGAACTTCTTCAAAACATTGTTTGGCATGATGTATGTCACCTTCTCTTCAACAAAGTCATCAGATACAACATAGACATTCTTCGTTCTCATGTGCAGCAAGGCAGCAGAAATGGCGAGCTTACGCCATTCAGTCTTCGAAGTGAACGCCTGGGACTCGTAGTTACTGGAAACATGAGTGATGATCTCTTCTCCTTGGGCGTTAATCATCTTCACCTTCATACCAGTGGCTGCAGACTCAGTTCCCTCCTCACTCTTCTTCTCATCACCTTCGATGTTGGCAATCTCTTGTCTTTGTGCTGATGGATCTTTGATGTCTTGTCCTAGGATCAGGTCTCTGATTTCAGATTGAGTCAAGGATGCAACGTTGATGTTGTGTTTCTTACCATAGTCGTTCAAGATCATGTCACGAAGTTGGGTTTCAACCTCAACCCATTGCTCATCAGTGAATGAAGGCCAGATGTGGTGTTCTTCAGTCACCACAGAGTTGTCTGGACGCAATATGAGTTTAGCACGGTCCTGGTTGACATCCAGGGCACGAAGTAGCAAGACAAGACGGGAGAATGCAGTGTATGAGGAGATCGTCTTCAGCCAGTCATCAAACAGATTGAACAAAACCATTTGTGGCTCAGTGGCTTTGAGAACCAAGTCCTGTAGCTTGTCAATCTTCATCGAAGCATGGAAAGGAAGACGAAGCTCAGAAGGACGGATTGAAATGTTCGGGAAATCCAACATGTGAACTTCTAGTGGATCCAACATGGCTCTTCTGGTGATTAGCAGCTGTTTTGGTTGTTCTTCACGAGGAAGTGAACGAATCAGAGCAGCAACTTCCTCAGCAGTCTTCCACTTTGCTAGCTGACCTAGACGTTTCTGACCAGACCAAACAGATGTGTGAATGACCTTCAAGAACAACTGTCCTGTTTTTGGATTCAAGATGAAGATTGCTCCATTGATAGGTTTGGTGGTCAAGTTCCCTTCAACAGTTCTGTGAACAGTGACACGATAGACATTGGTATCATCAATGAACAGCTGTGTGTCGTTGCTGAACAGATCAGCGTAGTTGTTAGAGTTCAAGAATGCCTGCTGAGGCTGTGATTGATACAACTGGAGACCCTTTCTAATACGTTCACGCAGAACATAGAGGGATGGGTTTGCCTTCATGATAGTCTTCATAGCCGTTTGAACTAATGGTTTCAATCCTGAGAACCAAGTACCATATGCATCGTACATGTTGTATGCAAGATCAATACCAATCAAGACACCAGTTGGAGATGGGTAAAGATCATCACTGGTATAGTCCAGAAACTTAGCACGAACATAACGTGAAATGTCATGAGAATCGTAATCACCGTAACGGAGTTGAACATCGATCCAGAACTTGTCACTTGAGGCCACAGTCATGTCATCATTGGTGTCATGAAGCAATGAAGGAGCACTTGAACCCCATCTGTATGTACCATTCAAAGTAATATCAGCAGCTGAGGAGTTCATCTTGTAAGATTTACGAGGATGGATAGACTCCTTTTGAACAGACTCAATCTGCAATACATCCATCTCACCATCTAGTACCTGACAAAGATCAAACACAATACTTTCATGGATCTTTTGCCACAGATGTGCTCTGAATATTTGAATCAATGAGATCTTCAAAGTTGGAATCTTACCATGAAGGAAGATACCAGTCAAATCCAGTTGGACCAAGAAACCCACGTAGACATTTGCACGGTTGATAGTTGGAGACCACCACAGCGTGAAACGACGGTTAGGAATCTGACTTAAACCAGTTCTTTGTGCATTGGTCAACTTCTTGAACTTCAACGAATCCTCAAACCCAGAACCCTTCTCCCAGAATAAACCTTCCCAAGAGTCAAATCCAGTGGCCTTGAACAAGGTGTGTTCCAAAATGGTCTCAATACCACCTAAGGCTTGGATGACATCAGTACGGTAAGCATTCAGATTCCACAACTTACCATCATGATGGTTTGACGTCCACCAGAAAGGATTGTAACGAATCAAGGAGAACTGCTTGAACTCTCTTCTGATTCTATGGCCCTTGTCATAAGCCAAAGTGTGACGGTCCTTTTGAAACAGTGTGCTGATTCTTGGAATACCTCTGTCCCATGATCCCTCCAATTCTTCAAATGCCAGACGACGATTCTGCTGTAGAGCCTCTTGACGTTTGATGGCATAGTCTGCCCACACTCTTTGGGAGTCCAAGAACTCATTCTCCCATGAAGTGATGTATCTGAAGATGGTTGGGATCATCTTCTCTTCGGCCAATGTCATACCTGAACGGAAATGAGTGATACCGGTCTCAGTCTGCTTGGACCAACTCAAATCAGAAGCAGGAATTAGAATGTGTGAGGCACTCAGCATTCCAAGACCACCCAGCTCCTTTGGAGTGTAGAACACAGCTGGTGGGAAACGTGTTGGCATCTTGGAGTTCAAACCAGATTTGACACGGTTCTGAATCTTGGTCTCACATTTCACCAGCACATCCAACAAAGACTCGGTTGAAACAGCAGCTTCCCTGAAGTAGGCAAACAGTGACAGAAGTGCTGAATTCCACTTGCTTGCAATCTTTGTAAACGTTGATGACCCAGCTGACATCAGAATCTGACGTATTCTGTTATGGAACTTCTCAACTTCTTCTTCGGTGACTCTCAAAAAGGCCTTGGCCGTACGTTGCTTCGTGTTGACATCGAGCAGATCCCAGACACCATCTGTAGATGAAGTAACCTCATCCATACGAGACTTTGGCAAGATTCTCACTTCAAACCCACACATCGAGAATAAGAGGTTTGGATTGTCTTTAGAGTAAACTGAAGACAGAGTGTCATCCCACTGAATGGATGCCAATGCCTTAGGAACACGGCTCTGAATCTCCCAAAAGACAGCTCTTCCCAGATTCACATCTTGTCTCATCAGTCTCATCCGACTATCTTTAGGCCAGCACCTGCGGTTGTTGTATCCAACGATGTTTTCAAAGTTTGGATCTGGGTTCTCCGACAAGAAGGCCTGGACTAGTTCTTGTGAATCCTCCTCTTCAAATCTGAAAAAAATGTGTATCTTGTCAATGTAGCGTGAGTACAATCTGATCGGACTTGAAACTTCTTGTTCTTGGGACTTGAATTGCAAAAACTCGTTAGGAGAATTGGAAGAACCAGCCAGTTCATTTGCCCTTTCCAAACCAAGAATCAACAGGTCAAGGACCAGACCGTAGTACTGGAAGACAAAAGCTGAGAACTGTAAACCCCTGATCAAACCATGTTTGTTGATATGGCTCATGTCCTTGAAACTTAAGCTCACATTGTTCTTAGCAGTGATATAGTCAGCCATATTGGAGTCCATGATCAATCTCAGGAGACGGTTCAACAAGGTAAAGTCAATCTTCTCGGCAACCTTACCTAAAGTCGTCTGCAGCATCACATTACTTTGACCCTTTGAGCAATCCCAAACTTCGTCAAGATTGTTGATTCCTTGACACCACTTGTACACCAACAAAGGAGGAATTTCAGCATCACTAGGCTTGATCCAGTTAGGAAATAAGCCCCTCTTCTCTGCCTCATACCATAGATATTGATCCAGGTAAGCATCAGTGATCTTCTCCAGTGGGTCAACTTCGTAGACAGGCGTCAACTGATTATATTGATCAAGCATTTCAACACCAACCTCTTTGAAGACTCTCTGTGTCAGCAAGAACTTCTTGATTCTGCTCAGACACTCATGTGGGTTATCATATGCCTGTTCGATCAGAGCCAATTCTTCCCTCTGAGTGGCATTGAGTCGACCCTTAGCATTGTAGGATTCCTTGAGATTCTCAAGAGCCAAGATCAACAGCTTCGTATCATGCTTGTAACTCAGAGGAGGGAATGGAATAGGAGCAAAGCTTCGACCTTCGAACCAACTGACCATAGTCTTGAACATTGTTGTAGCCTCATGAGGGGAGATTTCTGGCCCATCCTTCTCAATGTTCTTCTGACGTTCTTGTTCATTCTTGAACCATAGTCTTGTAAGTCTTCCCAGGTTCTTTCTGGCAACTGT
This sequence comes from Komagataea wickerhamii, assembly GCA_030574915.1. Classification (NCBI taxonomy): domain Eukaryota; kingdom Fungi; phylum Ascomycota; class Saccharomycetes; order Phaffomycetales; family Wickerhamomycetaceae; genus Komagataea; species Komagataea wickerhamii. The sequence goes on from JAJMFU010000043.1 coordinate 10,650, forward strand.
CTTTTCAACTGTAGCTCCTCTTTTTATTCTCTCTCTGTTGTAATGGGCAGAAGAGATCCAACCATCGGCCTTAGCCTTGATGTAACGTTCAATGATCTTGACAATTGGCTCAGGAAGACCTGGAACTTTCCATGGAATGTTGGCCTTCCAACATCTCCAGGCTTCAGTGAGATGTTGTAGGATGGTTTTGGCCTTGTTTTGCTTGATACCTTCTGGAATCATGTCCAAGATATCATTCATCACTGAGGCCCTCAGCTCAAGATCGTAGTAGGCATCTGTTCTTTGTTTGGTAACAGTTTTTGCCACCTCGTTGGAACGTCCTTCAAACTGTCTAGACAGTAGATTACCCAACCATCTCTCCAAAAGAGGAATAATACCCCTCATAAAGAACAACCACACTCTCCAAGCTGGCTGCCAGAACCCACATCCAGGTCCTTTACCAATGACATTATTGAATCTGTGGTAGACAATATGCTTCAGGTCTTTACAAGCCCTAATCTGGTGCATCACTTTGTACTTGTAACGGTAGATACCAGTCAGCTGGCCAAGATGATTCAGAATGTAGTAAATACCATCAGCTAATTGGAAAGCATCGACATTTCCAAGTCTGAACTGCACTTGCGCATCAACAAGTAGCTTCACAACTTTCAAAATCTCTCTCATCAGGTGGAATGCGTTACCAAATCTTGATTTCTTACGCTCTTTCGTCGTCAGAGTCTTTGTAGGCTTCAAATTGAAGTTGTAGTCAAGATGGAGGTAAGTCAGACCCTTTCTGTGAATAAGCAAGTTGAGCATATTGAAACCCTGGCGACAGACCTGGAGACCTGCTTCAACCCAATCGATTGTTGTTGTTTGGAAAAACTTGGTCTGCTTCAGGGACTTCAAGAGTTTGATCTTCTTCTGGTTGTTTGCCGGGGTCTTGTGAAGTTCATTAAGAACGGATGATTTCAGCAGCTTCTGGTAAGATATTCTAGTCTTGGTTGGGAAATCTCTAGAAGGCCTCTGGAGATACCAGTCTTTGACAAGTGCAACGTCTTGAGCTCTCACCATGGATCCAGACCGTTGATTAAACGGATAAGGAGCCCATAACAGCTCAAGTGCATTGATGGTTTTCTCTGGCTCGACTTCATTCTCATGCAAGAATGGCTTCATACCTGAAGGGAGGCAGAATTCATCCAAATCTTCATTTGTATCTGGCGAGAACAGAGTGCTGTCATCGGTCTTGATACTCTGGACTGTTCTTGGAGTTATTGGGTTGAATACATCATTGAATGAGAAGGCACTCTGCTCAATATCCTCTTGTTTAACATAACAACAAATCGAGTCAGAGAGCCATGATATTCTAACTGATCGTGGCAAAGAGTTGTAGAGCTGGGGGTAGGCCACTTTGTATTCCGTCCTTATTGGAATTCTGAAGATGATTCTATCAATGGAGTTGAACTCACTGAAATCCTCCTCTTCCACGTCTTTGAACAAGGGCTCGAACTTAGGACCACCAGGAATGGCGTTATTCAGCGCCTTTGCCGTGAAGAAGGCTTTCTTATCAAACAGGTGATAGTAGTTGTTGTCATAAACTTCACTCAGAAGAGGCGTTGAGATCCTGTAGAGGTTTGAGATGGCATCTAGCGGGAGGTTCCATTTTCTGTAGGACTCACCATTAACAAAATCAACCTGATCAATGAGTGGCTTGAGATCATAAAACCATTGGTAGACAGCCTCGTCATCGACCTCATCCAGCTCCAATCGAACACCGTCAGATGGTTCCACATCTTGTAAGTTTTCAGTCCAATTCAGAGGAGGCTCTTCATCGTCGAAAGGAGGAAACCTCATTCTTTTGAAATGACGACGATCTCTCTTCTCTCGTCTCATTGCTATCCATGTGGCACTCCACTGCGCCTTGTAGACAGGCTCAATGACCCTTGGTATCTCATTGACAAAAGTGATGGACCCAGTAACATGGTACAGAACTTTGACCTCTTTGGTTTGTTCCCATGGTTGTGGCATGTTCTCTAAAAGCTTCAGAATGGCATGCGGCATGTACTTTAGTGAACCAAGATAGGATCTTTTATCCTGGTTGAACTTGCGTGATGACATATCTCCATGGTCACTTATGATCTTTCTCAGGTGCTCCGGAGGCATTTCTTTCTTATGACCACCTGGGGTACTCTTACTTTTGGTTCTATCTGTAGAGTATCGCGTCTTTTGAAGCTGAAGCCACTTTCTTCTCTTCATATCCAATTGATTTTTGTTCAGTGACTGTGAAGATGGTTTGGAAGGTGCCTTAGCTGTGACGGGTGATAGACCAGATGGAGGTGGCGGCGGCGGTGGAGGAGGCAGACCATTGTTTTGACTCCCATTACCATTCGCAGAGAATCCTGGAGGGGGTGGAGGCGGTTGCCATCCGGGAGGAGGTGGAGGAGGTATACTCATCGCTAGATCTTGTTATGATGATGCTTGCACAGATTGCGTAAGAGCGTATCCTTCAGCAAAGCACCGAGTAGTAATGAGCTATAATGGCAACTCCAAAGATCAAAAACAGGATCTGCACCAAACTGTAGTCTTGAACTAGCGCGTATTTATACGGGAAAGTACTGTTTACTTAGTTATGCCTTTCACTTGTGTTTAGTTTTCTTAAGATATAAGACTTAAACACCCATACACCACAAATACAGAAGACCTCAGCAGGGACATTTCATTTCTTCATGTTAATCAGCTATCTAATCTAGAGGTTCATGTTGAGCCTATTGCGAGCTTCACGAGAGATGGCTCTGGCCTCCTCGATTTCCTGACTCGATCCGTAATTCAGGTCACTGGAGTATTGATAGGCCAGTTGGAAATTCTGATTGGCCAGCTCATATCTCGCCAACCATATCCTAGCTTTACCGGTTTCTTCATTCTTAATATTTTCCTCCAGTTCAAGAACATAACAGCGTTTCATGGATTCATGCACCTTTGGAAGCTGACCAATTGACTCATATAACAACGCAATTTTGAAGAGAATCGAAACATCATCAGATAGGTTATCCGACACATTCAACTCAATGGCCCTTTGGTATGACTTTATAGCATCTTCGATCTTCTCCAACTTCTCATAACAGTTTCCTAAAGCAATCCAGATTCTTCTGTCCAGAGGTTTCAAAGCACTTGCCTTCTGGTAATAATATAGCGAATATAGGTGCATATCCAGAACCTCATACGCTTGACCAAGTCCGTACCAAGCTTTAAAGTCTTTGCTGTTGGTATCCACTGCTCTCCGGTAGCTTTCTATTGCAGCATGTGAATTCTTCAATTCCACGAATTCGTGTCCCATCAATGTCCATGCACTGAGGCAGTTCCTGTTAAGAGTCAGTGCACGTCTGTAGTACATTATGGCCTTTTCATGCTCAAACTTTAGGGAATAGTAGTTGGCGATAATGCAACATGTTTCTGGTCGGAATCTGTCTATCGAGTTTGCTAACTGAGCCAGATAAGACAGTTTCGATTTCTTCTCCATAACATACAGAATGTTGGAGTAAGTATCAAGATCGTCAAGCCTCAAGGGATCGTGAACCAGAATATCATCAAACATCTTCTCTGAATCTTGATACTCCAGTGCATGGTAAGAAATCAAAGCCTTTTGAGATTTCAAGAAAGAGAACTTTGGGAAATCAGTCAACAGTTCATCAATCAGTGAGTACAGATCTGCGTTCTGCTGGAAGAATTCTTGATTAATGACAACGTCAAAGAAATTCAACATCAGTTTTCCAACTGTATTCGTTTTGAAGAACTGCTTGAGCTGGTCGATGATTTTGAAGGCGGAGTCCAAGGTCTGGATTGATGATATGAGCTCCGTCCAAGCTCCCCAATTTAGGGGGTACTGCTTTATAGAAGTTATAAGGTATTCTTGGGCTTGAGGTATCACCTTTTGTTTGAGCAAGATCATGCCATATAGGTAATTGAGGAATGGATCAACTCTGTAGAAGTTCCCTTCGCTAGCATCGAAAAGGGCCTGAATCTCCTTCGCGATATGAGACAGGTATGGCTGTGATTTGGTCTTCATGTTATCATTGGAACTGAGAACTCCTTCTGAGTCCTCCTCTGAGTTTTTCTCGCCGTTAATGAAGATAGCATAAAGCCTTATGAACACTGCGATCTTGGAAGTGCATTCCTTCAGCACATAGGCACAACGGTCGAATTCTTTGCAGTGGAAGTATGTACGGGCAAGCAGGACTTTGTCCATTTCCTCAATTGGTGTCTCCAGAGTGAAGAGGGACGCGCTTTGTTCTTCTTGGATAACGTCGTCCTCAGTTGACAGCACTGACGCCAGACCATTCAAGGCTTCGGCTGACCATTTCGCTGAGCTGAAGAGATTGAGCTCCGTCAGGATCCCAACAGAGCTCTGAAGTTGAGATCTCAACACCAACAAGTCAGCTTGTCTCATGTCGTAGCGAGTGAGTTCCCGAGGTGGTAGTGACGTGCTAGAAATGTGACAGAAGCTGGTGATGTTTTGGTGCTTGTTTTTGTTTACAGAGAAAAACAAGGCGAAGACCGCCAACTCACTTCTCCAACCAGTCAACCTTGAGCGCTATCATGTCATCATCTTCACCACAACCAGCCGAACCACAAACGCTCTCTGCGGCCAACAACGACTTCATAGGCGTCGTCCAGGACGAACTGGAGGAGCTGTCCACCAATTTCCACGATACGTTGGCGGTCCTAGACAAGCTCATCGAACTCGAGGCACTAGGACTACAGGCAGAAGAAGCAGAGGTCATCCAGAAGGCAGAGGAGCTCTGCAGCATATCAGATCACAAGAAGTACAGTCTCAGCCAGCTGAAGATCAACAAGTACGAGCATGAGTTTGAGGAACACTATCTTGACCATCTGCACGAGTTATCAGAAGCGACACGCAACAGTTATCCAGCTTATCAGCAGAATTTTGAGGCGCTTTACGAGGAGGAGCTGAAAAGCAATGAGCTCAGGCATCTTGAGAAGTCGTCAGCTAAGATCATCCGTATCAAAATTGACGAGGACGATCCTTCTAAGCCCAACATTGACTATTCGAAGCCTCTAGATGAAAGTGACAATAAAGAGAGTCTCAGCCAAACAGGGACAGAGAAGGAAAATGACGATTCAAACGAAACAGCTGAACCTTCGGATCGTGTGGACTCAGAGGATGTCGAGATGAAAGAATCAAATGAAAGTGGTCAATCAGACGAGGATGAATCTCGTAAGATCGAGCTGTTCAAGAACAAAGACTTCAACGAGCTCAAAGAGGAGGATATTTACAGAATATTGAGAGTTGAGAAAGTCAAGAGAGCTAGACTCAGCTTTACGAACGAGAATGTGGTCAAGCCCGAAATATCAAAGTTGAAGAACGAGTTCGAAAAATGGGTGACATATGACAATCAGTTGAAGAGATTCTTGTCCAAAGACATCCCAGAGATGCACAGGCGGGTACAGTCTATCAAGAAGAGAGAAGGAATATAGTGCTACTTGCTAATTTTACATCGTGAATATCATTAAACTGTCTATAATAACCAGTTGTACTCAAACTAAAACAGAACTCAATTCTTGACGGCTTCGATGGCAGCAGTAACAGGCTGGGCCTCAGTCTTAGCTGGGAGTTGAGGACCATTGAGGAGGTAATGGAACACTTGGGCCGGAGAATCACCTTCGGCTTTTCTGTAGTTGATGATTCTTCCAAGCTGGTAACCAGACGTGAGTGCTAGGAAGAAGTTGACGGATGCTAGCAAGTAGTTCTTTGGCTTGATGACAAAGGACCATCTGGTCCATATAGTACCAGTGGCCAGTAGGGATAGGTTCTGTGTACCAGACACCTTTTCAACGGGTCTCTGAATGTCATTGATTCCCGCAATAACCAATGCCCACTTCAACACTGGAGCCCAAAAGTGAACGGTTTTAGGACCTGTTTCTGACTGAAGAAATCTGGCAAAGGCGGAAGACATGGCGAACAGATAATTCGATAGCTCGATAGGGATCAATTGCCTTGGATCTGATATGTTCGATACCGGTTTGGCGGAAGGGTGCGGACCTCGAAAATTTTTGGAACACGAAGATGGTTAAGGTCAGTGGGGATCGCGAAAAAAGTATGGGGGCTGCAGCAGTAGAAGCCCAGGCAACTACACCAAAACGTCGTGGAACAACACCTTAATCGGGGCATCTTTGAGCCACAGTGAGGCTTAACTAGAAGATCTCAAATGCTATATCCCTCACAGTGTTTCCAATCCGCTTCCCTCCTCGACTGGCGAGTAAAGTGCCTGAATACACGAACGGCTATCAAGTTCAGTAGAGAATGGCGTAATTTATTACATAAACATGATGATTACGTTATCAAGTTTTCTGAAAAATACCAGAATCACGGTCGAACGAAAAATCATCACAAAAACAAATCAACAAAACAGGCTGTTTTGATCCAACGTCAGACGCGTCAGACTCCAATTGACGGATTAACAAACCACCCAGGGTCTTCGCGGAAATATTACCATTTCGGGCTCTAGGAGTTCCTTTTGATTGTTGTTGCCGCGTGTTCCAGTTCCTGTCGATTGGTTTCCCCTATTTTTTTTGTTAGAGGTTCATACCATGTCAAATATCTCTAGGGTTGCGAGTATACCTGTCCCAGAGTTCGTTATCGACTCTTCCATTATTGTTCAGTCATGGTTGAAGCAATTGTTACAATATATTGAGCTGATCCCAGGGTCCCCTATTATCATCAGATACATCAAGTCTTCGCATAAGAATGATCCAATCAGAACTGTTTTAGAGCTAATTTTGGTGATCTTTGCTATCAGATACCTAACTTCCTCGAAGTACGAAGTCAAGAAGAAGGATTTCATCAAGTTGCAAAAGGCAGAGGTTGATGATTTGATCGATGAGTGGGAACCAGAACCATTGGTTCTACCTCTCAAAGACGAAGAAAGATGGAAATTATCGAACATACCAGTTGTGGACGGCGCTATCTCCACTCATATCACGACAGGTAAGAAGTCCAATGTCTTGAATTTGGCAACGGTCAACTTCTTGAACTTTGGAACTAATGAGAGAGTGAAGGAGGAGTCGTGCCAAATCATTCAACAGAATGGTGTCGGTGCCTGTGGCCCACCAAACTTTTACGGTAACCAGGATATTCACATCAAATTAGAAAATGATCTCAAGAGATTCTTCGGTACAGAGGGTGCTGTGTTGTATGGTCAGGACTTCACTACTGCTGGTTCCGTGCTACCAAGTTTCCTGAAGAGAGGTGACTTTGTTATTGCTGATTCAAATGTCAACTTGGCCATCCAGAAAGCCCTTCAACTGTCCAGAGCTAGTGTTTATTGGTACAATCACAACGACATTGACCATCTTGCAGCTCTTTTGGCCGAATTGAACACTAAATTCTTCAAATATGAGAAAAGAGGCCAGATTCCAAGAAAGTTTATTGTCAGTGAAGGACTTTTTGCAAATTCTGGAGATTACCCTGATTTGCCTAGATTGGTTGAATTGAAAAAGAAGTACAAGTTCAGACTATGTCTTGATGAGTCTTTATCTTTGGGTGTTCTCGGAAAGACTGGAAGAGGTCTAGCGGAGTTCTTCAATGTTCCAAGATCAGAGGTTGAAATAACAATTGGCTCAATGGCAGCTGCCTTCTGCTCATCAGGAGCATTCTGTGTCGGTGATGCCGTTATGTCTTATCACCAGAGAATTGGATCCTTGGCTTACTGTTTCAGTGCTTCGTTACCTGCCTATGTGGCCAGAGCTACCTCGACTGCCCTCGAGTTGATTGATGAATCTGTGAAAAATGGGGAGTCTACCATCTTGAAACAGTTACATGAGAATTCCGAGTTTCTTTACAAGTTGATTGCAAATGACAGAGTGATTTCCAGATACCTCACCATTCTTTCGAAGCCAGAGTCAAGTGTTATTCATTTGTCCTTAGCACCAAAGATGAGAGAGATTTTTGAATTACCTTTGACTTACAGTGGCCCGGGATCTCCAATTGCCGCATTGAACAAGAAGTCTATCAGTGATAAGTTTTTGATAACATTGAACCAAGAGGAGAAGCTGTTCATGAAACTCATTCAGAGTGTGTTTGAGAATGGTGACATTCTTTTGGCACATCCTAACTTCTCACTAACGCAGGAGGTTCTTGCCCTTGTTCCACACTTGAAGATTTGTGTGAACGTGAACCTCACAAAGGAGGAGTTGATTAGAGCCCACAGAGTGCTCAAGGATGAGGTGCAGAAGCTGTTTAAAGACCTGACCAAAGAGCAGTTTTACGAGATTGAGGTCAAAGCGTAAGTTAATCATCATATAAAACTGAACACATGTATCGTAAATAGATACTCCTAATAATATCATCATAATGGGCCATTGTAAAGAAAAGATAGGTAGGTACTACTACATAGATATGAGCATCCCGTCAACAGTCTTCATACTTGTAAGTTCGGTGTCTTTCCAGTGTCTAGTCTGAGCACGACGATCAAAACCTGTGTACCTACATGTCGGCGCGTTTTGGTGCCGGGGATGACGTAAAAGAAGAAGGATCGTCGCGCCGGTGGCTATGTTCTGACACGCGGTAGGGCCACACCGGGATTTGTAGGCACAGAACCGCCTGGAACTAATAATAGAGCAGCAGCAGTTGGCCCACCAGCTTCTTTCAGGTCTTAAAAGTTTTGAATAAAAGCCATCTTCGTCCGTATAACAACTTCGTTTACAGTCAGTCCTTTTGAGATCACGACCGAAGCAGCACATCTACCAAATGGGTCTATTCAGAAAGTCCTCAACAGCATCACAGGGCTCAGGCGGATCTGCTGAGAAGGTCCACCTAACCAAGGCGGATTACAAGAACTTCAAGGTCCGTAGCGGTAACGTCCAGGACCCGATTCTAGCAGCGGTCAACGAACAACAACCGTTCGAGGCGGCAGCCGATGACCAGCGGTACGACGCAGCAAACCTATCGAGAAACAGTTACATCAGTGCCGATGGGGGCGGCCTGCACGATGTGTTTGGAAAGCGTATCCAGAGACCAGACATCTCGAATCCTACGAGAGCCAGAGATGAGAGACCACTTGACACGATCAGAGGCTTTGAGTATTCGATAACGGGCGATGCGACATACAGAGACCGCCTGGAGACGGACACTTTAGGGTTCAGAGTGCGCCCGGAGTTTGCCAGTACGCTTGCTGCCAGTACGGCTGGGGGAAACCCTTACAACAATTACGACCCAGCCAGCGGATACCAGCAACAGCAACAGCAGCAGCAGGTACACAGCTTTGAAGCAGGTGATGATGGGTTCGAGCAGGGAGTGTATCAGGCCCCTGTGAAGGCTAAGGACGAGAAAAAGAAGAAGAGAGGCCTCTTCGGTAGAAAGAAGAACTGAAATTTTTATAAAGTGATCTAGAGAAGAGAATCTTTGAGAGTGGTTAGAGTCCACCCGTGTGTTATTGTCTGATGATTTGTGTATGTCCTCTTTGTTTTGCAGTTTCCTGTGTTTGTGCGTGTATATTGATTGAGATTGATTTGATGATATGTAATATTGGGCTATAGAATTAGATCCGTTGTGCCGTAGTTTGTTTCTAGTCCGAAGATCTTTGTTATTAAACTTGAACTTTTCATCATGGGCTTATTTTAATACTGTGATCCAATCATCTCAGAATACACACAGACGCAGACATAAATAGAGGTACTTATACACATGTCTCTGACGGGAAACACAGCTCCCGATGTTGTGAGGTCTCCAAAGGACGAGACTCGGGTCACAGAGACTGACCTTTCCGTTGGGTTCATTGAAGAGTTGAAAAGCTCGTTTCTCATTACCCGTCATGAACAACAATCAATCTTCGAGGACTTACTGGAGTGCTTCCACGAGAGTGTGGAGGGATCTCACATATCCATGATATCTACAGGATGCTCGATTCCGGATGAACTGCCAACTGTGAATGATTCCTTTCTATGTTTGGACGTTGGTGGATCGACAATACGAATGGCTGTCCTGACAATCACCGAGAATGACGCCGTGTCAGTTCACAATCAGAAGGAGTGGATACTCCAAGAAGCAGGGAAACTGATAGATGTCAATTTCTTTGACAGTTTGGCGAAGCGTGCGGATGTCATGATTAAGGAACTCGCCTCTTGTCAGAGGAAATCATCATGGAAAGTTGGACTAACTTGGTCTTTCCCATTGGATTCAAACTATCAGATACTGAACTTGGGAAAGGGATTCATTCTATCACCGGAAATTGCACACAGGAACCTCGTTGAGCTCATTACCCAATCTTTTGAAAAGCTGCAATTGAATGTGTCAGGTGTTTCAGTAATCAATGATTCACTAGCTGTGAATATTTCGAACTTGCTGAACAAGTCATTCCAATCAGAGATTTCCTTGATTATTGGAACTGGTATCAACGCTTGCATCAAACACAATGGGGACCTATTAAACACAGAGATTGGGTTCTTTGGGCGGTTGGCTTTACCAAATGAATACGACTTGAAGATTAGTGGAAAATGGCTAACAGCGAAGGACCCTCATATCTCTCAGCCTGACATTGATGATTTGTTCCAGCCACTCGAATTCCTCTGCTCATCGAGGTATATCTGCGAACTGTTTAGACTTATTGTACTAGATATGATGGAGCTAGACATTCTCACAATCAATTCACTCCCTACACCATTTGAGAAACCCTATGAGCTACACGGATCTCTAATAACTTGTCTTGAGAATATTGTTGATATACGCATGATACAGAAAGAGCTCGCTAAGAAACATGGGATGTCTCTGTCGCTTTCAGACATTGAACTTCTCCATACGGTTGTCGACGTGGTCTTGGAAAGAGCATCCATTCTTGTCTCATTATGCATCACTGCTCTACATCAATTTTTGGGAGGGTCCCAAGACGTTACGCCAATCAATGTCAGCTTTATTGGTTCCTTCCTTGCACACTCAAAATCCTATCAGAAGAAGATAGTCTCCCATTCACAAGGACTTGTATCTCTGAGGCATGTCGAGAATTCATCCATAATTGGCGCAGGAGTAGCTGCTGCATTGGAGGGGTAGCGGTCTCTAATACTACACAAATTGCATTAACATAAATAAATTAGGGTTTAGTTAGACATTAGGGTAGGAGTATCATAGTTTTTCCTGTGTGGTGTATTTGTTGGCTCTCTTGAAACGTACCAGACTAACTGTCATCAAGAGCACTGAGAGCAGCTCGAGGCCAACCGCAATCCAAACAAATATGTAGAAGTAGGCATTTCCAAAACTTGCTTTGATACCCCAAGAATCATAGACTTTATCGAATTTTGATATGATGAAAAGATTCAGATGGGTCATGAGTGCACTGGAAGTCACCAGGGAAAGGAAACTTATCAATACCAGTAAGAATATCACTAGCTCCAGGAAGAAGAGATGTGGGGTAAAGATGGTAACAAAAGTAACAATCAGAAAGAGTCCAATGGCTCCCACACTTATCAGAGCAAGAATGAAACTCGCCATGTATCTCCTATTGATATCATTTTTGACACTTTCTGAACGAAGACCATCTGGCAGGATCGCAGGAAGGTTTTTAAGCGAGTTATAGTTTGAGTCCACAAACGCATTAGCTATACGTGTATTTTTCAATCTTTGATGATAGTTCTCCTGGAACCGTGGATACCTGTACTCTGCCGGGATGATATCAAACTGTTCTGCATCTCCATTGGAAGAGACTGTGCCGAAGTATCCCAATCTGTAAAAGCGTCTTAGCCTCGAAGAACCTGAATCCAATGGGTCCTGAAACGGCGGATATGTATTATTGTTGAAGTACGAGGCAAAGTTGATGTTCTTGTAATCGTATTGGAGTGAGTATGTGTAGAAATTTGATGAATGGATCTTTGCAGAGAGTGAAGCCAGTGAGAAAGACTGGAACAGCAGTGCAATGACTCCTAGTAAGAGGAGAAACAGTTTGAATAGGAATGTCAAAGGGTTCTTCATGTTTGGCTATTGTTCTTAATGAAGTCTGTCTTAAAATAGAGAGGAGAATGTCCACGAGGAAGCACATCTGCTTTTATAATAGGTAGAGATCTCCAGATTTAGATTTTTGCTGGCTCATGATTGATGTTTATAATTTATAATGACATCATTGTGGGACCCTTGCATGAAGTGAGCGTAAATAGTAAATGCTCCACGGTTAATATGGGGGAAAAATAATATATAATATAGACGTGATCACTTGTTTATGTAAGGGCTGATCGAGATTGCAAAGACTTTGAATAGTGACCATTCTAGTTATAGGGGAAACATAGCCACAACCTTCATACTGGGATGGCCCATAGTTCATGACCAAATTCCGTGGTTTACAGCAAATTAACATCAGCCAATTTCTGGTGAAGTTGCGTGTTGCGACTTGGGTATTGTAACAGCCTCCTCAGATAACTGGATCAGCTGAGATATCAAAGAGCTGTAGATCTTGACATGGCTGAGCTGAATCTTGATCTTTGGGTTTTTGGTGACACCTTTTTGAGAAGTGTTAGTCGTGGCCCGTTCCAAAAAAAGATTTCGACAAATCGAAGCGACTGCGATGAGCTCAAAATTGTGAGAGTTTTATGCTTCATGTTGAGGACACTTTGCCGCAGACTGTCGAGAATGACTGAGGAAGGAGGTTTATCTGTTACCGAGAAACTAGAGAGCCTGACTCTTGAGGCTAAGGACAAGACTGTTTTGAACGATGGAGCTGTTGTTGTGAAGAAAGGTTCCGGCAAGACCAAAGTGCGAAAGGGTCAGACCGAAGAAGCGTATCAGATACAAAAGAAGCAGTTTGAAGAGTCCGGTCCACTCATAAACACGGAAACGTGGCTAGAAGAGATTGATTTGGGGAAATTGAATGCACAGGTGAAGACCGACAGAGTTCAGATAGAACATTTAGCGCAGAGGCTGTACTATAAGCGAGACTACGCCAGCTGCCTTGAAGTATCCACAACGGCTCTAGATATGTTCAAGGATCTTAATAGAAAGAAAGTGAGGAATGAACTGGAAGAGCTTGAATACCTACAATCGAAATGTCTAAAGAGACTTGAAACCACAGCATAATATATATAAGGAACTCTATCATCATCGTTTATTTCATTAACAACATTGCATACAACCATCACAACAGGTCACTTGGTTTATACACATGTATTTCCACTGCTGTAACGTTTCTTTTGGCGTACGAATTCTCATTGTCTTCGTCGTCATATTCGAACTCATCCAACACTTCAACGCTCTTTGTCAGGATCTCGATTTTGGCACCCTGGTCTTCCTGGAAGTGGAGACCAACTGACATGGTCTTCTCTATAGCTGCTCCCATACCCAGTAATGTGACATATTTGATGTTCGGCTGTTTCTTGGACAAGTTCTGTAGTAGCTTTGTAGTTCGCTTTACTGCTGAGATGTAGGGCGTCTTGGACTGTACGTGTATTGTTGTTTCGAGGTTGGAGAACTTGAAGTTTCTCTGTGGATTGTGCCTTATGTGCTTTCCCTCGACTCTGCCAAGTTTTGCTGGTATCTTTGGCATCTGTTCTGTGGCTTTTCCGTGTAGAAGTTTGGCGTGCTGGTCCTCTGCGGTAAGTTAGCGAGACTCTAATAAATATTTTTCTGCTCTTTGATCGCGCTGAACCAACTCGGCGGCTAATGATATTTGAGAGTGGAAGCTATAAAAGGCCCCCAAAATCGCCTATTGTTTGTTGATTCAATGTTTACAATGAACGATCAGAAGCAGCAGAGAAAGAGACTGACAGTCTGATTCCCTTTTTTTAACTAGTTCTAGAGAGAAGCACATGGCGATGACTTCAACCTCACAAACTGCGAAGGAGGCCGACCTTCAGAACCAAAGCACCATCACGGCGCTTAGTGCAGACAAGGACAATGACCTTTTCAGTGATCAGCAAACCGTTCCCACGAGTCCGCTGAGTATGAGGGCACATGATGGATCAGAGAAGGTTCACACATCGAGAGCCGACACGCTAGAGAACAAGTTCGAGGACGTGGTGACCGCTAGATCCAAGGAATTGATTGCAATCATGAATGAGTTGGCCACTGCTGATGGCGCTGGGGACCTTAGAGTGGAAAAACTAGAAAACAAGTACACGGAGAAGCCAGAGGACTTTGACTGGAAGGTGATCACTGAACTATGCGAAGAGATTTTCAATGACTATTCGAAAGAAATGGAGCAAATCACCAAGGACTTTGATGAGCTGAACAAAGTATGTAGCATCGTGTCGTCTTCTACTGCTTGTTAAACCATTTACTAACCTTGATAGAACTTCTTAATTTGGCAGGAGTCTGTCTACATTATGGATTCAGAGAAGGTCTCTAAAAGACTTGGAACACAGGAGAACTGGATCAAAAAGAAAGAGCAGTACTTGAATTACAAGAAACAGGAATTATCCAACTCTGCGGAGCTCATTGACAATGCTTTAAGGAATTTGCGTGATGATGGAAAGACAGGCTAGACACTAGATGATCGGGAACGTTTTTCAATAATTTGCTAACAACCTAATGAGAGATATGACACCTGGAACTGTAGTTTTGACCGTCTTTTAAATACTAATACCAATCACTTACCTGAACTCGAAGTTGACGAGTACTGAAATCGGTGGTACTTATACATGGGCTTTGACACATTTTTCCTCTTGAAAAAGAAAATCTGAAGGTCAGTTTTAGTATCGACCTAAGATCCATGAAATGATATTCAGATCGAGCGTACCCAGAAGTTCTCACATACACAGGGTGTTATTATCCACTAAGGCTCAGCCCAAGAAACCTAACTTCCTTGTTGTGTCGTCGATTGGGAACCCAGAACCTCAATATGACAACACCAGACACAACGCCGGCCACCTGGTGAACAACTATCTACCGCATACACAGTTCAAAGCTCTTCCCACTGTTCCAGAAACGCTTTACGCAACATCGAAATCCTTTGATAACCTGGTGTTCACGAAGAGTCAAACATACATGAACCTTTCTGGAAAGAGCATCATTCCGTCATGGCTTCACTACTACAAAAAGTACCAACAAGACTACAACGTCAGCTTCCTCGTTCTTCACGACGAGTTGAGCAAGGCACTCGGAAAGCATCAACTGAGGTTTGGCGGCAACGAGGTCAGTTCTAGAGGGCATAATGGGTTAAAGAGTATTGCCGATCACAATAGCCATGGCTTCAAGTTCTTCAGATTGGGAGTGGGAATATCCCGTCCCGCTAGCCGCAAGGGTGATGATGTGGCCAAGTACGTATTGGGTGCCATGTCAGATAAGGAGACAGAGGTGATTGTCTATGATGTGCTGCCGAAGATCACAGAGATTATAGAGACGTTTGTGAAAGGGAAATAAGTTACCTCAAAACGTTGAGTATATTGCTTGTACATAGAGAGGCAGATATTATTTAGAGGCAGACATTATCCGCACAACTTTCTGGAAATGAAACTGTTATATAGAGGAAAGAATAGTAATTGTGCATTCAGGTACAACTCAGTCTCTAGTGTAGCAAGTTCGAATGGTGAATGCCACCGATTTCAATTTGAGACTAATTATGTGTCTGAGCAGTTTAATAAATATTGTTGTCTGGTCAAAGAGCAAACATGCCTGCGCCACGTTCAGTCCCGGAGAGTCCTAGTCCCCCTGAAGTCTAGAGACTAGCCCTCAGTCTCAAGACCCTTGAAAGGGTTTAGTCCCAGTCTCTAAATCCTTAACTATGAGCGCCGTAGTTTCGGTCTTCGGCAGGTGGACGGCACAAAGTTAGCCGAGCCCGCAGTTTCTTTTGTTTATACTTATACTGTTTTCAAATTAATTTGACATGGAATCTGGAAACTCTCTTCTTTTCAAGTCCACTCACTCCCTGTAATTCAACGCCAGAGCCCTCTTATCGGACGCACTGCTCTCAGGGGCAACTTCCGCAGTCCAGTACAACTACACTGTGCGGTCTCTTATTCATAATCACCGCCTATCTTATTCGGGAAGACACCGCTTCGTTGCTAAGGCACTGAAAACCCGGAAGCATGTCCACCAAATTCGAGCAGAAGCTCTACAACCTCTTCACAAAGGAGAAAGAGCTCAAACCACGTACACTGTTCTTCAACAGGAAGGTGCCCGACGAGTTCATTGACCCAAAAAGTGGGAGACTCATACAGGATTTCGACAAGAATGAAATCAGAACAACAAAGTACACTCCGTTATCCTTCATCCCAAAGAACCTTTTCTTCCAGTTCCATAACATCGCTAATATTTACTTCTTGTTCTTGATTATCCTGGGTGCCTTTCAAATATTTGGTGTGGAAAGTCCTGGGCTTGCTGCTGTTCCCTTGATTTGTATTGTCATCATCACCGCCATCAAAGATGCCTTAGAAGACTCCAGAAGAACAATCAGTGACCTCGAACTCAACAACAACCCAGTATCAATACTCACAGGGGTAAACAATGTGAATGTCAACGATAAGGACATTTCATTCAGATCAAAAATGAACAATTTCAACTCCACTATTTTCGTCAAGATGGTGAAGTTCTTTGCCGGTTTGTTTGGAAAGAAGGGTGATGTGCTGACTACGGTATCTAATGGGCCAAGAGGTTCTTTCGAGACAGTCAGATCAGACCTTAGAATGAGTCTCGATGGTCAGGACGGGAACGATGTCCCATCTGAAATCTTGAAGAGACTTAATACGAGGGCAACCCACAAGTCCACAAAGAACAAAAAGGTCAAGTTCTCCAAGAAGTCATGGAAAGACTTAAAAGTTGGTGACATTGTTAGAATCCACAACAATGAAGAATGCCCGGCAGATATTCTCCTACTTTCCACCTCTGACGTTGATAACAAGTGCTTTGTTGAGACGAAGAATCTGGATGGTGAGACTAATTTGAAGTCAAGAAAGGGACTGAATGAGACATTCCATTTAAAGAGATCTACAGACTTTGAAGAGTATCAATTTGAAGTGAAGAGTGAAGCTCCTAACCTGAACATGTACAGCTACAAGGGATCGTTTGAGTTTGAAGATCACCAAGGCCAAGTTTCTAAGGAACCAATCAACATTGAAAATCTTGCATTGAGAGGTTGTACCATCAGAAACACCAAGTGGGTTCTGGGATTTGTTATTTACACCGGTCATGAGTCTAAGATTATGCTAAACTCAGGAATAACCCCCACCAAGAAGTCCAGAATCTCAAAGGAACTGAACTTGTCTGTTATTATCAACTTTGCCTTTCTGTTTATTCTTTGTCTGGTGTCTGCAATCATCAATGGTATCTTCTACGGAAAATCTGACACCTCTTTCAAATTCTATGAATACAAAGCCTACGGATCCACTCCTGCGATCAATGGTGTCATCTGTTTCTTCGTTGTGATGAATATT
This sequence comes from Komagataea wickerhamii, assembly GCA_030574915.1. NCBI lineage: Eukaryota > Fungi > Ascomycota > Saccharomycetes > Phaffomycetales > Wickerhamomycetaceae > Komagataea > Komagataea wickerhamii. The sequence goes on from JAJMFU010000043.1 coordinate 27,984, forward strand.
TACCAGGCCTTGGTTCCGATCTCCTTGTACATCACTGTTGAGATCATCAAGACCGCACAGGCATTCTTCATCTACTCTGATGTCCAGATGTACTATCCTGAACTGGATTATCCTTGTACGCCGAAGTCATGGAGTATATCAGACGACTTGGGCCAGATCGAATACATCTTCAGTGATAAGACCGGTACTCTGACACAGAATGTCATGGAGTTCAAGAAAGCTACTGTTGGTGGAAAGAAGTACGGACTCGCCTATACAGAGGCACAGGCCGGAATGGACAAGAGAAAAGGCATCGATGTTGAACAGGAAACATTGAAGTGGAAGACACAGATTGATCAAGATAAGCAAGAAATGATTGCTGAGTTGGACAAGCTAGCTCTCAATGACCAGTTCAATTCCGACAGGCTCACTTTCATTTCGAGTGATTTTGTGAGAGACCTCACGAACAAGGAATCAGAGCAGAGTAAGCGGAATCACGATTTCATGCTCTCATTAGCCCTGTGTCACACTGTCTTGACCGAGCCTTCAAAGGAGAATCCTAATGTTAATGAGTTTCAGGCCGAATCACCAGATGAGGCGGCACTAGTTGAGGCTGCTAATGATGTTGGATACACGTTCCTCAAAAGAACTAGAAACGGTGGGCTAGTCAGAATTCACGGTAAAGAGATCGATTTCGACATTTTGAAAGTTCTAGAGTTCAACTCCACGAGAAAGAGAATGAGTATCATTGTGAATTTTGAAGGACAATTGAAGATAATAACAAAAGGTGCTGATTTTGTGATATTCTCGAGATTGGATTCCAGAAAGAACGACAATGGATTCTTGAGACAAACCGCAGAGCACCTTGAAGAATTCGCTAGTGAGGGGCTCAGAACACTATGTATTGCATCCCGTGATCTGACAAAGAAAGAGTTTGATGATTGGGCTAAACAGTACGACGAGGCTGCATCCTCACTAGATGACAGAGACGCAAAGATTGAAGAGGCTTCTAATTTGATCGAGAAGGATTTCATATTGCATGGAGGTACCGCTATTGAAGATCGCCTGCAAATTGGTGTCCCTGAGTCCATCGAACGCCTAGGAAAAGCTGGCTTGAAATTGTGGGTCCTTACGGGAGACAAAATTGAGACTGCCATCAACATTGGCTTCAGTTGTAATCTCCTAGGGAATGAAATGAGTCTTCTTGTTATCAGATCTGAAACCGATGGAAATGACACTGACGAAAAGGAGCAGGAGACAGAGAAAGACCCAAAGACTGTCATTGACCAGAGTTTGACTGAATACCTACAGAACTTCCAGCTTACAGGATCTCCGGAGGAACTAAAGCACGCCAAATTAGATCATTCGATTCCTACATCAAAGTATGCTGTTATTGTTGATGGTATGGCTCTTGGAACGATCTTTGACCATGAGGAATTAGAGAGAAAGTTCCTGCTACTTTGTAAACAGTGCAGATCTGTGCTCTGCTGCAGAGTTTCTCCAGCTCAAAAGGCATCTGTTGTGCAAATGGTGAAGGATTCGCTTGAGGTGATGACTCTGGCTATTGGTGATGGTGCCAATGATGTTGCCATGATCCAGACTGCACATGTTGGTGTTGGTATTGTGGGTGAGGAAGGTAGACAAGCATCGATGTCTTCAGACTATGCCGTTGGACAGTTCAGATTCCTGACTAGATTGCTGCTGGTTCATGGAAGATGGGATTACAAAAGACTAGCGGAAGTTATTCCAACATTCTTCTACAAGAACGTGACCTTTACTTTAACTCTGTTCTGGTATGGTATCTACAACAACTTTGATGGTTCCTACTTGATTCAATATACTGTCATTATGCTGTTCAACTTGGCTTTCACTTCACTGCCCGTGATCTTTCTTGGTGTCTTTGACCAAGATGTTTCGGACAAAATTTCTTTGCAGGTTCCACAGCTTTACAAGTCTGGTATTTTGAGACAGGAATGGTCGCAGTACAAGTTCATCTATTACATGGCAGATGGTGTTTATCAGTCAGCTGTGTCGTTCTTTTTCCCATATCTGATATTTTACACAGGAAAGATTGCAACATACAACGGGTTAGATATCAGTCAGAGATTCCTGATCGGTGTCATTGTGATTCATATTGCTGTGACTTCGTGTAACATCTACACATTGCTAAGACAGAAGAGATGGGACTGGTTGACTTTACTCGTTGACGTGATTTCCGTCTTACTTTTGTTCTTCTGGGTTGGTATCTACACGGCTTTCCTTAGTGCTTCCGAGTTCTACAAAGCTGCCCCTAGAGTGTATGGATCGCTGGTGTTCTGGGTGTGTTATGTTTCAGGAGTTGTTGCTTGTGTGATGCCTAGATTTGTCTTCAGTACTTTGAATACACTTTACAGACCAAGAGACATTGACATCATCAGAGAGTGTGTTGCAAGAGGCGACTTTGACGAGAAGAGTGAGAAAAGTGCTGACAATGTGTGGAGCGACCAAGAGAAGGGAGAACTCTCTTCTTCACAGTTGGATCAGCATGAAGACAACAGCATGGCTCCACCAAGAGCTAGTATGCAGACCACACATGAGTTGCCAGGTCTCAGTCAAGCACACTCCTTAGTCAAGACTTTCACCCGAGCTTCTGCTATCAACAGAATATGATAGACGACTCCTGGACGATATCCATCAACTAGATAAGTGTACATTCATTATATAGACTTCCTCCTTTGTGTTTTACCGCGTCTCGTAGCGACCTTAGGCAGGCCGCAGAATAGGCTATTTTTCCTAGTTCTCGGGATTCCAAAAAAAGCCGTCTACGTCATTTAGACGCAAGGCTCGGATAAATCAAGCGCACTGGTATAAAAGGTGCCATTTCTCCACTTCCCCCAACCCCTTCCAAAACTGTACTCCACAAGGCAACCAAAACCAGCTTAATTGAGTGAGAAGTACTACTAATTGGTCAATTCATTATGGTTAAAGACTTTCAAATCGACAACCCGGTCATTTCTGGACTGGAGGGACTAGTCCTTGCTAACCCATCTCTGACGCTTGTCAAGGAAGAAAAGGTGATCTACAGAAAGCAGGATGCTGACAAGATCTCCGTTATTTCTGGTGGTGGTGCAGGTCATGAACCTACACATGCTGGGTTTGTTGGAAAGGGAGCACTCACTGCTGCTGTCTCCGGTGAAATCTTTGCCTCGCCTTCCACTAAGCAGATCCTCAACGCAGTCAAGATTGTGGGCAAGAGCTCTAAGGGTGTTCTACTGATCGTGAAGAATTATACAGGTGACGTCTTACACTTTGGGCTTTCTGGTGAGAGAGCCCGTGCTCTGGGATATGACACAGAGGTTGTTGTGATTGGTGATGATGTTGCTGTCGGCCGTTCGAAAGGTGGTCTCGTTGGAAGAAGAGCCATTGCTGGTACTTTGTTTGTCCATAAAGTTGTTGGTGCTTATGTTGAGTACCATGAGCACACTTTAAAAGGGGCTGCTCAATTGGCCAATGCGATCAATGATAGTCTGGTTACTATTGGATCGTCTTTGGATCACGCTAAGGTTCCAGGCAGACCATTTGAATCAGAGCTGAAGGCAGACCAGATGGAACTTGGTATGGGAATTCATAATGAGCCCGGTGTCAAGGTTCTCTCTCCAATTCCATCAGTTTCTGAGCTGCTAAAGGAGTATATCCTTCCAAAGCTGCTGGATCCAACAGACAAGGATCGTGCTTTTGTTGAGTTCGCTGCTGGTGACGAAGTCGCTCTCTTGGTGAACAATCTGGGTGGTGTTTCCAACCTGATTTTGACTGCTATAACTAAGGTTACAACCGACTTATTGAAGTCAGAGTACAATATTACCCCAAAGAGAACTTACCAAGGTACTTTGATGACTGCTTTGAATGGCGAGGGATTCTCTGTTACTCTGTTAAACATCACCAAAGCAAACAAGAAGACGACTGATCTGGGATTCAAATCTGTGCTGGATCTTTTGGATGCTGATACTGATGCTCCGGGCTGGCCACTAAAGAAGTATTCTGAAGATGCTCCTGTGTTCGACGTGTCGCTAATCAAGGAAGACGACGAGAAAGTCTCTGCAAATGGACAGTACGACTTCAGCAGCTTTGAAAAGTACGTGAAATCTGGTGTTGAATACATTGTCAAGGCCGAACCTGAGATTACCAGATTGGACACACAAGTCGGAGACGGTGACTGTGGTACGACACTAGTTGCTGGTGGTGAAGGTATTTTGAAGAACATATCGAGCATTCCAAAGGGCAGTCTCTCCGAGGCTCTTCACAAGATCTCTGACTTGCTCGAGACCTACATGGGTGGAACATCTGGAGGGCTATACTCCATCTTTCTCTCTGGTCTGTCGCAAGGTGTGATTTCCAACGCTTCAGCCGACGAACAAGTGGACAGTAAGCTCTTCGGCTCCGCCCTTGAAGCAGCACTCGAGACGCTTTACAAGTACACAAATGCCAGAGTCGGTGACTCGACTGTTATCGATGCCCTAGAGCCGTTCGTCAAAGAATTTGCAGCATCCCAGGACTTCAAGAAGGCTGTTGAGGCAGCCGATCAAGGTGCTAAGGCAACAGGTTCCTTTGAGGCCAAATTCGGCAGAGCTTCTTACGTCGGAGAGTCAAGCAATGTCCCGGATCCGGGTGCTGTTGGTCTTGTCGAGTTCCTGAAGGGTGTCGCTGCTGTTTTGTAAATGTGCCAGCACTTCCATTATCCATACATACAATGAATTCATACATAGTTAAGCGCGACGCGACTCTATAGCGTAGTGTCCCGACCGAAAATTTTACGCGTCTCGAAAAAGAGACTGGAAATTAATACCAGATGGAGACTAGTCCCATTATCGATCAAGAGCGCAACTTCAACAGGAAATAGAGTGAGACGATGTCGAATTTGGACTTTGAGAGCATCTACTTGAACTCGAGTAAAGCAGCCGGCCGTTTCCGTATCGCGCAGTCCGGTCTGGGTTGGAAGGCGTCAGCAGCTGGTGGTTCAACCAAGAGTGCACCATTTCTGTTGCCATCAGACGAGGTGTCAGCTGCACAATGGAGTAGAGGCTCGAGAGGATTTGAGCTGAGAGTGCAGACGAAGAACAAAGGTGTCGTGAGACTGGACGGTTTCGAGAACGAGGATTTCAACCAGCTCAAGAACGAGCTTCAGAGGCTCTTTAATGTCCAGCTGGACCACAAGGAGCATTCGCTAAGAGGCTGGAATTGGGGTAACACAGACTTTGCCAGAAACGAGCTGGTGTTCCAGATCAATGGGAAACCCAGCTTTGAGGTCCCTTACCAGCAGATCAGCAACACAAACCTGGCAGGAAAGCACGAGGTTGCGGTCGAATTTGACCTCTTACAGAACAAGGACACTGCTGGTGACGAACTGGTGGACGTCAGATTCTACATTCCCGGTACTGTCTCCAACGAGGTGACTACTGTTGTGAAGACAGACGACGGAGAAGAAGTTGAAGAGGAAGTCGAGGAGGAGATCGCGGCTGCCAGTGTTTTCTACGAGCAGCTGAAGGAGAAGGCTGACATTGGACAGGTCTCCGGTGACGCCATTGCCTCTTTCACTGAGATCCTGTTCCTCACTCCAAGAGGCCGTTTCGACATTGACTTCTACCCTGGCTCGCTGAGACTGAGAGGAAAGACATACGACCACAAGATCCAGTACGAACAGATCGAGCGTATCTTCTCGCTGCCTAAACCGGACGACATTCACCACTTGATGGTGATGCAGATCAACCCGCCATTGCGCCAGGGCCAGACGCCGTACCCTTACCTTGTCCTTCAAGTGTCAAGGGACGAGGAACTGGAGCTGGAACTTAACATGGACGAAGATGAGTTCAAGGAGAAATACGACGGAAGACTGAAGAAGAGATACGACCAACAGACACATTTGGTGCTCAGCCACGTCTTCAGGGGACTGTCCGAGAGGCGTATTATTGTGCCAGGAAGCTTCACCTCCACTGCTGGCCAGGCAGCTGTCAGTTGTTCGCTCAAGGTGAACGAAGGGTACCTATACCCACTGGAGAAGTCGCTGCTGTTCGTGACGAAGCCTACCGTCTATGTGCCGTACTCTGAGATCTCCAAGGTGACTATCTCAAGAGCAGGCGACTCTTTAACCTCGAACAGAACATTCGATCTTGAGGTTGACCTAAGAAACGGTACCAACCACAAGTTCGCCAACATTGCCAAAGAGGAACAGCGGGCAATCGAGCAGTTCTTGAAGGAGAAGAACGTGTTTGTGACAAATGAGGCCACTGAGCAGCAGGCTCTTCTCACGTCTGCCCTTGGTGCTGTCGGTGCAGATGATTCGGACGATTCTGATGTGAACATGGGCTCTGCTGACGAAGATGATAGTCCAGACGAGGACTTTGCTGGTTCTGACGAAGATTCTGACGTCGCTGAGGAATTTGACAGTGACGCTGCTATGAGTGACAGCGGCGATGAAGAGGGCGGAGAGCCAGCTGCGAAAAAGGCAAAGAAGTAATTATAATGTATTTCTAGTGAAGAATATTGGATTTTTCTGGGGTAATTTAAGCGTAGTTTATACAAGCAAACATCACCAAATTGATTTAAGTCCCACAATTCAAGGTAAAATCCACAAAAATGTCACTCAAATCCTTCTTCAGTCCGGAGCGAATCTATGCAGTGGTTGGTGCCTCTGCAAACGAGGCAAAATTCGGTTTCAAAGTGCTTGAATGGTACGTCAGCCACGACCTTCCCGTGATTCCAGTGAACCCAACAGCTAAAGAGATCCTCAACGTCCCGGCAGTCAGCTCCATCGCCGAGGCCCTGAACAGCCTGGAAAAGAGATATCCTGGCAATGACGGACTCAGTATCAGTTTCATCACTCCACCACGCGTCTCACTGGATGTTTTAAGCACTATTGAAGGGAGTGGACTAAAGGATAAAGTCAGAGGCGTCTGGTACCAGCCGGGCTCATATGACGAATCAGTTCTTGAGAAGTCCACGACCTTGGGATTCAATCCTGTAATTGAGAACGAGGCCTGTATTCTGGTCTCAGGTGACGCGAACTACACGAGATCAGCGAGAGCTAATCTATGACTGCTTTATTTATATCGTGGGGCTGTATATTCGTTATAGGATGGGGTCTTTGAGCATCTTCTTGATGAACTCTCGCCAACTCTCGTTGGTCCCTGAGGTCTTCACAGAGATACTGTAGTTGAAGGGCAGGACCTCCGTTGAAGGTATGTTAGGTAGGTGGTCCTTGTTCTGGTCTGCCATATCTGTGATGTCCCATATCAGTTTCTCAAAGTGTAACTTCATGTCTTCAGGCGTCAGGTTGTGTTCGCCAATATTGTCCTGGGATGTCAAAGACCGGATGGTCCTGATGTTGATCAGCCAAACTTCGAAGTTGACATCTTCTTCTGTCTTCCCAAACCACGTAGGCTTCTTGAGCTTCTTCACTTCATAGAAATTGATAACAATTTGGGTGAACTTCACGTTGTTGTTGTTATTGTTGTTATTGGTATTGTTAGCACCAGACGATCCACCTCCAGCGCTGATATGCGTGTTTCTACTTCCTGGTGGGTTGTAAGGGCTCAATGCAGGCGAGCGCAGGCTTCCAATGGAGCGGGCCACGGGCTCAATGGTGGAGTCATTTGTCGGAACAGCAGATAGCGGTGAGTTAGGCATTGATGATGTTACCGCCGCTGGGTCAAGTGGGTCAATCTCATCATCCACGCTCGTGCGAATTGAGTACGGATTCGTTAGATGTTTGAGTGTTGGCGGAGAGCCGAATGGAGTGGATGAGGAAGAAAGCAATGGTGTGTCAGAAGAGTCTAGTTTGGCTATCAGAAGATCGATTTTGGACTCAATGTACTCATGCAGCTCTGGTATGTCACAGTATGGATAGGCAACATCGAGAAACTCACGCGTCCTCGGTATTATGGGGCCAAACGCTCTGTAGAAGAAGATGGTTTCGATAATACCTTTTGAAGCGTGTTAATAGAGAATGCTGTGAATGAATGGTAGGCAACCGGTCATTACTTACCTCGCACACCATCCCGCAGGTGCTGTATATCGGAGGAGAATTCTAAAGTAAACTCCTTCATCTTGTATCAGAGCAACTTCGCTTGGTATTTGTGGAGATTGAGAGTGTTTGGTTACGGCTTTATCAGTTGATTGTTGATTGTTATGGTGATTGGTAATGAATTATGTGATGAAAAGGAGACTAGAGATCATCATCACTAGAGACTAGAGACCGGAGACTAGACCCGAGACTAGTAGAAGTAAAGACTTTGAGGGACTACTTAGACTGGGGAGGGGGACTCGGGACTACAGCCTTTCCAAATATGTATGATATATCGATTCAATGCAATAACCACGAGACGGGTTCTTAAAGTCGGCTCTCCCTCTCATTGATGATGATAGAGAATCCCGGATCAAAGTAACACTCCTCAACGTTCTCATCATCAACGTCGTTTTCATGGATAAGCACACCAAAGTCCAGTTTATCCACGAGGGATACCATTGGAGCATGCCATGTTCTTGCATTGTATGTGACTGCTTGATCCCCCGCACAGATGAAGGCCTCAACAGTAGAAGGATCAGGGAGCCCGTTCGATGGATTAGTCTTTGCACAGATCACAACATACGCTGCCTTGTTACCCTTATCCACACCCATGGGCATAAAGGTCTGGGAACTGAATGGATGTCTCTCTAGAACTTTGGACGTGTAGACTGTTCTGTTGCCTTCTATTTTGATCAAGTGGTGCGGTGGTGAGCATCTGAATATGTTCCAGTTGATGGTAGCTGGATGGCCTGAAGGCGCATTTGGAAAGTCATTGGTTATCTTTGAGACTTTGTGGACTTTCACTGCTGTCCCATAATTGGCACTCGTTGTGGACGACTTGTCTGTGCTGATTTGATGGTTCGCTGACACAATAGTGCCATACGGACCGAATGCTTGAGGTGTCAAAGGCTTAACACGAACTGGAAGTAGTCCCTCAGTATCAAATGTCTCGAGAACCATCGTTATGATTCTTCACAAGAGATCATTATTGAGCATCAATCGTGATTCTTTAGTTCCTTCTTTCCTATCGAAACGTCTTTATCGGTTTATCGGCGAATCCCGAAGTTACTTATCGAAGGCAATTACGAGGGTAAATATCACGTGCATTTACCGGAAATATATCGGAGTATCGGAGTACAGCCGTAACTATACTGTTTGCTCATCGAAGTCTTCTTCATGGAGTGTGTTCAGTACATCAATCAGTAATTATGAGTTGGTTTCAGAAGAGAGTCTCATTGAAACCAAGATCAAGAGGTGTCTATTTGATTACCGATGAAGTTGTTCAAGCTGTTCCAGAGATAAGGGATTACAAGGTTGGGACTGTTCATCTCTTTCTCCAGCATACATCTGCTGCTCTGTCTTTGAACGAGAATTGCGACTCAGATGTGAGATATGATATGAACAATGCACTGAATGAACTGATTCCCGATGATGTGGATGAGACCAAGTACCAGCATTCGAGAGCCGGTGAAGGCCCTGATGATATGGCTGGACATATCAAGTCTACCCGTGAGTATTATATCCTCCTGTTATTGAAGAAGTCTGGCAAATTACTAACCGTGAGAAGTTGTTGGTGCATCATTGACTATCCCTATTACCAATGGAAGGCTCGCCACTGGGACGTGGCAGGGTATCTACCTGCTGGAATTCAGGGACTACAAACACCAAAGGAACATAGTTGTCACGATTAACGGCCAAAAGGCCTAGACAATGCCATCATATACATGAATATATGTCAATCACAGTTGAAGTACCATCACTTTCATCAATATGGTAAATCATATCTCGAACCCTGTAAGTTCTGCCTCTTCTGCAGTCTCAAAGAACGCAGAGAAGGCAACAATGGTGCCGTTGATTAGGACCCCACCTATGATACTCAGTACCGTTGCGGTGAGATTGAGAACTCCAGAGTGATACAGCACCAGAGAGATTCCAAACCCTGAAGCGGTGAGAAAAGCGGATAGGAACCGTCCCAAGTCAGAAATATATCTAGTGGTAGTTTTGTTAGTTTGATGTGGAGGTTCACGGGATAGAAAATGATACTCACGCAGAGGACTCGCTCATGAAGTCATCCTTCGACTTCTGGCCAAAGATGGACACTGGAAGTTGAGCCAATGAGAAAAATATAGCTTTAGATTTCGTTAGTATTTGAATTCTTTGGTTTGAACAATGGGGGGAAACGATGAACTGAACTCACCCGATATGAGCGGGAGCCATGTCTTGTAGAGGGCACCAGCGAGGATCGTGGATAGGAACCCGAGGGAAAGCACCACGGAGAGCACAATAATCTTGGATAGAGGATTGCTGAAGAGTCCCATTGTGTAGTCCTGAAGAAGTTGGGAAGAATTGTAAAGCGAATTATTAGGAAACTGCGACTTTTGGCATATAAATTTAACTGAGGACGGACAGTATTTCGGCTTTAATCGCCGGAGTTAGTCTAACTATGCGCGAACTGGCCGATTTTGATTTTTTGTTTAAGTGGCGAGTCAGAATAAACAAGAGGACGCTGTTTGTGGTCAGATCGAAGCTCCAATTGGCCGTGTTACAGTCTATTTGGCAACTTCTTGTGCTTCTCATCAGCTTCTGCGCATTTAATTGACCCGCTACAGCAATGTTCAGAAACAACTACGATGGTGATACCGTCACATACTCGCCTACAGGCAGAATATTTCAAGTCGAGTACGCTCTAGAAGCTATCAAACAGGGCTCTGCTGTCGTGGGACTGGCCACGAAAGAGCACGCAGTCCTCGTGGCGCTCAAGAGAAATGCCGAGGAGTTGGGCTCCTACCAGAAAAAGATCATCAAGGTTGACGACTACATGGGTGTCGGTCTCGCGGGCCTTGCCCCAGACGCCAGAGTGCTGTCGAACTATCTCAGAGAACAGGCCCTCAATCAAAAGCTAGTGTTCAACAGAGCACTGTCTGTTGAAAGAGCTTCCTCTTTGTTGGCCAACAAAGCACAGGCAAACACACAGAGTTATGGTGGAAGACCGTATGGTGTTGGTTTGCTGGTGGTTGGATACGACGAGACAGGTGCTCATCTCTTCGAGTTCCAGCCATCTGGCAACGCTTTAGAGTATGTGGGCGCTGCAATCGGTGCCAGATCTCAGGGTGGAAGAACTTATTTGGAGAGAACTTTTGAAGAATACAAGAGTGCCACTAAAGAAGAGCTTATCGTTCACGGTTTGAACGCCCTCAGAGACACACTGTCGCAAGGGAAGGAGCTCAATAACAAGAACACATCGGTCGCAGTTGTCGGAAAGGATACCGAATTCACACTTTACGATGATGACGATGTACAGCAGTGGTTGGATCGCCTAGATTCCGTCTCTAATGCCAGAACAACTGGAGATGATAATGACAATGACGGCGACAGCGACGACGAAGCTGGAGACAAGAAGAAAGATTCTGAAGAACAGGTAGAGGAGGACGCTGGTGAGGATAAGATGGAAACTGATTAGAATTAGTTCTTTTAAAGCACGCTACAGATTACATTTACGAACCAATCATGTAAGAACCCGAAGTTGTATGGCCCAGCCCTGCTAGAGACAGTTGTCCGCTACTCTATTGGATCGCCCGTTAAACTCTCACCCTATAGCTCTAAAATAAATGCACACTTTGCATCACCTCTTATTTTAGTGCAGCGACAGTTTATTTGCTCATTGTGCAACATCGTCGATCTTGGGGTGTTATGAAGCAAGGTCCCCAGCCATGTATTTGACGTACAGGCCGTAAGGTCTTCCACCATAGAGTACCGTTGTTTGTGCGTCATGGAGAGCCGTTGCTGACACAGGGTCCAATTCACCTTTTCCGCTGTTCAAAGAGTTGAATACAAGAAAGATCTTGATATTGGAATATACTCTCAATATTAGATGATGCAGACATGGTACAGCAGAAAGCCGCTGTAATATTTCTGGCCCGATATTATCTTGCTTCAACTTAGGGCTCAGGCATTCGCAGAGGTCGCCCAGGTATATAATTAGCTCGACACCTGCTGAGCTCGATCCCTCTCTTTTAAAAGTCCATCACCACCAACTCGAACTCATGTCTTCAAACATTTACTTCAACAGCGACGGTGCACAATACAACATCGAAGATGCTTTCAATGTTGTCTCCAAGATGAGCATGGGAGGATCATCTTCGTCCTCCAAGCCATCATGTAAGATATCAGTAAGTCTACTCACACTATCTTCGACAGTTGAATTACTGACTGACACCACTCTCATAGATGCTGTGGAACTGGTACACCATCGATTCCTGCTTTATCTCAAGAACATGGCACGTTAGTACAAGAGCTCAATTTGCTGGTTCGTGTATCGGTGTCTTCTTCCTCGTGATGTCAGCACAATGGCTTCATAGAGTTGCACGCGAGTACGATGCTGCTATTGCCAGACGCAGACTCGCCAACACGACTGGTCTCACTAATAGAGAGTATGTTGGCGATAAAGAGGAATCTTCTGACTCTGTTGAGAGAGTGGAGCATGCGAATGTTGGATTCTTTCAACCAATCTTGTTCACTCTAAGCCATCAATGGATTTGGAATGCCCAATCAAGACTAGGAGCGGCATATCCTACATTCGCTGAACATGTTATCAGAGCCGTATTATTCACCATCCAGTGGGGACAGTCTTACATTATCATGTTGTTGTTCATGTACTACAATGGGTACATCATTATTTCTTGTATTCTGGGTGCTTTCTTTGGGAGACTCTTGTTCAACTACGAACCCATCACTACTGTCACAAGGGAGGAGAGTCTCAATAACGACAAGAAGTGTTGTTTATGATTATTGCAAGGGGTCACTGACAAATATCTTAGACTTACAAGGTACTAGAACCTAGAAGTGGATAATTTGGTTGATAAATGCAATGAATTTGCTGATCTGGTGAGCTGTAGGAGCTGTAGTAAGCGTTCGTGCAATGAGTATCTGCCTGCTAGTAATTTAGCTCACTTCTAGACGCTTTATTAAGTACTTAACAAACATACTGTTGCCCGAATCCTGCTGTTCAGAATCCTCGAGCCGACAGAGAACTCTAGATCAGATGCTATCTACACATGATGATCGATTATGAGTTAGTGGACTTAGGAGTATGTTCATGTGTCACAAATCTCTCTGTTGTCTCAGTAACAACTTTTGTTTACATCGGTGGAATTCGCGCTTCAGTTGTCATGACAACACAATGTTTTTAAGGCAAATCGCAGTGGAAAATCAAAACAAAAAGCAAAAAACCACAAATCCCAACCAAGTTCAGGTTGTTGGAAACCACAAACTCGGTTTGCAGACTCTTCACACACTTCGCTTGCTAGCCTGAATACCCACTTTTCCTGGTCTACGATTTTCCAACTTTAGTCCCTCGTTTATTCACCAAGACCTACCATTGGTATCATCACTAGCTTGTTTGTTTGTTTGTTTGATTCATAGTCCTTTCAAAGGTTCGATATCATCACCGCCTACTTGACTCTTCAATATCACCTGGAGCATACATTAGATTGTTGTTCCTTTTGCTACTAGCTTCCTGCAGGCCCACTTCATCTTCGTTCTGTGCCTGTGTTTCATTTACTGAAGAGCATCTTCAATCACCTTCATTGGTTCGCCTACGCTTTGCGCTGTGAGACTTGACAGCTTTGGCTTTGACCTGTTGCTTTATCTTCATTGAATTGAATGATGGAGAATTCATATCGCTACAGAAGCACCAATGAGAACAATGACGTTCTGAGACACAAGGTTCCTTCGAGAGCCGCACAACAAGTGCCGACACATCAACAGAGCAGAGTCGCCTTGGGTGATGTGTCAACAAATGTGACGGCTAGAAATACCAGAATCTCCTTACAGAAGCCAGCTCAAAGAGTGCCTGTGTTTTCAGAGTCGTCTTCCAGAGTCAACGATGAAAATGCCGTCCCTCAAACCAAGGCCCTTCAGAATAAGGGCATCCATCAGAGCCATACTCGCAGGCCTCTTGCTGATATCAAAGTTCACCAAGATAACGATATCGAGGTTGATGAGGGTGTGTATAACCAAGAGGAAGAGAGCTCTATGTTGGAGGAAGACGATGGCGACGAGATCCCACAAGGTATGATGCCTAAGCTTACACCAGAGATACATAAAGAGCTATTCGGTGTCTACAAAAAGTTCTATTCAGCCTCGCTGGACGAAGAAGATGAGGACTCGTTTGATGTTTCAATGGTTGCTGAGTACTCACCAGAGATTTTCAATTACCTACATTCGCTTGAAATGAAATTGAGACCAAACCCACGTTACATGAAGTTCCAAACAGAATTGAAATGGAACATGAGAAGTATACTCATAGATTGGTTGATTCAAGTTCACTCCAGATTCAATCTTTTGCCTGAGACGTTGTTTTTGACTGTGAATTACATCGATAGATTTCTCAGTAAGAGAAAAGTCTCTTTGAGCAGATTTCAGTTGGTCGGTGCTGTTGCTTTATTTATTGCTGCTAAATATGAGGAGATCAACTGCCCAAGTGTGCAAGAGATTGCTTACATGGTTGACCATGCTTACACCGTTGAGGACATTCTAAGGGCCGAGAGATTCATGATTGACGTTTTGGAGTTTGAGATGGGCTGGCCCGGACCTATGTCCTTTTTGAGACGTACAAGCAAAGCGGATGATTATGACTTTGAGACCAGAACTCTAGCTAAATACTTCCTAGAGATTACAGTTATGGATTACAGATTTGTTGCATCGCCTCCAAGTTGGTTAGCCGCTGGTGCACATTATTTGAGTCGTCTGTTACTCAACCGTGGAGAGTGGACGGAAGCTCACGTCTACTACTCCGGTTACACTGCAGAACAATTGAGATCCCTAGCACAGACGTTGCTAGAAGCCTGTCGAACACCTGAGGAGCATCACAAATCGATATATGAGAAGTATCAGGAACGCCGTTTCCGCCGCTCTTCACTGTTTGTTCAGGAATGGTTCAAGATCGCAGATGATAAGCTTGAGTAAATGGGTGACTTACTTGATCTAAACACATTAGGAAGACAATTTACCCACTTATGTACAATAGAGATAGTTAATTGACACTTTCAAGTCATGGTTGACTGGTAGTACGTATACAGGTCGGGTAACCCACGAATATATAAATGAAAAGCTTATGGAACATGACAGAATCTTGCCATCAAATCTCTTGAACTATTCCATCCACCACGTCTTACCATGTCTTTCCGTCTCTCCAACCGTGTGCTGAACAGTACCCTCAGACAAGCTTCTAAGCAAGTTGTTCGCCAGCTTGCTGTCAGGGCAATTGCACCTTCTACTGCTTTCACCACTAGAAGTGCACGTTTGTTCTCCTCATCCACTGCCACTTACAATCAATTCTCTGCCGAAGTTACCAAGTCTCTGGAGAATGAGCTGAACTTTGAGAAGGAGAACAAGGAGGAGTTTCCAGAAGCTCTTGATGAGTTCTTGTCCTCTTCCCGCTTCGAAATTGCTGAAACTGAAGGTTCTGCCCTAGCCAAACTAGTCAAGAATGACAAAGATGAGATTGTTCACGTCTTCTTTGATGTGAACCAAGTTTCCAACATCCGTCCAACTGAACCAGAGGGACTTGATGAGCAAGAAGCACAAGAAGAGTATGAGGAGGCTCTTGAGAACTCTTACATCAACTTGAATGTTGTTGTTGAGAAGAAGGCTGACGCATCTGCCGTCGCTTTCGACGTTCTTGTTGGTCCAGAAGGCGGTGCTACATTCATTGAGAGTGTCACTACCTACAGCAATGCGTCCGAGGCCCTAACTGAAACCTCTGAAGCCGAGCACAAGCGTGAGCTTGCATACAATGGCCCACCATTCAGCAACCTTGACGAAGGCTTGCAGGTGAGCTTGGAGAACTACCTTGTTTCTAAAGGTGTCACGGAGGAGCTTTACCAGTTCATTCTAACCTATGGTTTGTTCAAGGAGAATAACGAGTATCTCAGATGGTTGGGTAACTTGAACTCTTTCTTCAAGAAATGAGTTGCTAACAATACATTGTGATAGGACCATGATCACAATTTGATTGTTTTTTTGTACATAGTTTGGTTTTGAGTACGATAAAGTCTAATGATATACATATTACGAGCTTAAGCATTGGCGTATTGTTCCCTCGCAATGTTCTACTGGGAGATCGAGTTCATTATAAAGCCCTAGTCAAAATCACGTGCCTCAGAGGGCTTTTCAATTTTTCACTTGTGTGGCCGAACCGCTGAGTTTTTCAGTGTTAGAAAAAAGCACTGAACCAACGCCAACAGCCATATAGTGGAGAAAGATATCCATAAAAACAAGAAATGTCTGACGCTGCCGTCTCATACGCTGCTTTGATCCTAGCTGACGCTGGTGTTGAAATCACCGCTGACAACTTGCTGACCTTGACCAAGGCTGCTGGTGCCACTGTTGACCAAGTATGTTCAAACACGGATTTAAACGACAGAGGGCGCGATGGGGCTACAATCACTGGCCTATCCCTGTCAATGGATCACCAGGGTATCTGATATACTGTATCAGAACCAAAGTCCATTGCTCCCTGAGTCATAAGTTGGAAGACGATCACAATACTAACAAATCATATAGGTCTGGGCCGATGTCTTCGCTACTGCTCTAGAGGGTAAGAACCTAAAGGAGATCCTTGCTGGTTTCACCACCGTCTCTGCTGGTTCTGGTGCCGCTGCTGGTGCCTCTTCTGGTGCCGCTGCTACCGAGGCTGCCGCTGAGGAAGAGGTTGAGGAAGAGAAGGAGGAGTCCGATGACGACATGGGATTCGGTTTGTTCGATTAAGAAGCTTCAACGTAAATAACATAATACACTGTGTCATAACCTCTGGATCAGGATTGTAGAACTAAAAGTACAGGGAATTCTCAAATGGAACCAATTGTTCCTTATTATACTCCTATTATACAAGTACTCTAAACACCCCAACCAAAAAAACATTCATAACAAGAAGCAGGAACAAAGAAGAGTAAAACATGACACGTCGAGGAGAATCTGCCAACAGACGGATACATCCACGACTATATGACGGGTATGCAACAAAACGAAACACAACAGTATTCAAATGAGTGTTGACCCTCTATTTCTTCTTCTCAGCTTCAGCCTCAGCAGCCTCCCTGGCTCTCTTTTCTCTAATACCCTTGTACTTCTTTTCAGATCTAGCGAGTCTTAGAGTTCTGAATGCAGCCTGTTCTGGAACGACAACAGCTCTTGGTTCAGACTCTGGAGCTGGTTGAGCAATTGGGAAGGAAGCAGCAGCAGATAGAACTTGCTCAGCTTCTGGTGCCTTACCCTTTCTTGGGAAGACAATCAGCTTAGATTGGTACTCTTGTAGCCTTTGAACGTTCAACTCGAAGATCTCAGTGGATCTGTTTTGACGGCGGTGGTCAACAGCGATTCCGATGGTTCTAGCATAAGCTGGGGTCAATCCTGCGGCCTTGATCTCTCTCAAGGTGAAACCTCTACCGGCTCTGACTTTTCTGTTGTACTTAATAGTTGGTGCTCTGACGACTGGTCTTAGAGCATCGAGCGGTCTTGGAGCGATTCTGGAGGCCTTCTCAGCTCTAGCTTGTCTTCTGGAAGCCTTTTTACCGGCCTGGTCAAAGTGAACCTTGACCCTCTCCTGCCAGTGTTTTCTGAAATGGTTTTTCAAAAGTGGTAGGTTCTTTGAGATGGCCATTTTGGAAGTTGGTTATAGAACTAAGGTACTATTTGGGTATAATAGTGTCTAGCTCGCATTAGACTTCTTCTTTGATCGGCTTTTTTTCAGCTTTGTGTTTAGCGTGGTTTAGGCAGAAATGGTAAGGCCACATCGTGGGATTTGTGTCAAACATTTTTTATGTCAGCAGCGCCCAAATCTAAATTATTATTAATCTCAAGTCTCAAATCTCAAATCTCAGCTGCAAATCTGCATCAACTGCACCAGCCATGACCTGCAATATGAAACGGGCCTTGTACGTTACGACCAATCCAAAAGTATATCATCTGGCACTAAAAAGAATTAAGCTTATCTGATCCCGATTGTTTTTCTAGTGAGAGCCCGTATTTAGTATTAGTAGGGATTGAGTTAGGCTGGGGAATCAGTATTGGAAAATGCAGGTGAGGCCATGGTTCGCGTTTCAGTCACGAGTAAAATACACAGACAGACCCTGGGGTCAAGTCAAAGATTGTATATTTATTGAATCTTGGGTGGCTATATCGGTTTTCGAACCTCAGTTATAATGGCAATTAGGAGGGGGTCCGGTTCAATTGGGCTAACAAGACCGTTTCACTGTGCACACTGAGATGCTCGCTTCATTAATGTCAGTAGCCCAACGAACACTGCACATCATCATACTGTTGTAAACTAGATCAAACTAGGCTAATTGTCCCATAATGTTATCATATCCCATCCTTTTATACGTAACATTCGACCAGTGCACAAGGGAGTATTGTATACACTGAAGCGCAGGAACCAGACCTCAGCGAATAAGGCCTCGTTTATGCCAAACTCTGCCTTGTAATCTACTCTGACGCCTGTGGAGGAGTGTATCGGATTTGATTTTGTCGGTATAACGTTGGACTTATTCTACAATAACTTGTGTACACTATATCACTATGAGATACTTGGGCTGACCCCAAGTTAAAGCTAAGGCGGCCTGTTGAAATCTGTGGCTAATACATGCCCCCTCAATATGAAGCGGCGAAGAACTGTATTGACATCTAGCGAGACTATATAATCAATTGTACTCTTAGATCCTTTGCAAACATAGATCTAAGATGATACTGGAAGGCTTCTTCCTGGTTTCATTACTGAGTCTTATTTAATACCCATTAGTGATTGAGTAGATGACTCTGTTAATCCTGTGACGAGTTATGATTAAACCCTAACACCGACTGAACTTCTAACTGGGGTCATGTGGTATGGGTTGAGCTGAACGAACTCATGATAGAAAACCGAAGAACATCTAAAGATCTTCATTTCGAAGGAACCAGTATCTTGCACTCGATCGGTGATCAACTTGATACATACGCGACCATACAGCCACATAGTGGACTAATCGAACAAACTGAACGAGCTGAAACCCAGGCTTAAGCCAGTTCTTTCCACTAGAGAGTTTCGGTAAATTTATTTTATGCCAAAATTTGCACGCCGTATTTTCGCCATTTTTCGCCAATCTGGGGATCGTACGCTTTGTGTTTCGGTGATGGTGCAATTGTAGAAGTAGTACGAGCCTCGAGAGTCGAGGCACTGGTTAAGAATAAATCCTACGAAAGCCAGTCCGACTCACTAGAACACGTTAGAAGCATGCTGCGCCATCGGCGGCATTTGGAACGAGCGAAGAGAAGAGAAGAGGAGAAGAGGAGAAGAGAAGACGCCATTATTCCTTCAGTATTTACCAGTTCAATCGGGCGTACACCTGTATTTCGCATCCTCTTCAGCCTTTGAGTTCACGTACTCCTTATTCTCCTCAAGGAAGGTGATCATTGAGTTGACATAGGCTCCAACAGAGGCTCCGCCTTTTCCTTCTCCACCGGATGGCTTGATCGTCACACTCTTCATCATATCCCAGAAATTATTCACAAGCGATCTGAGTTGGGGGCCTAACCGGTCCTACAGTAGGTTTTCTTGTACTTCTCCCATAATGGCTTGAATGTTGCGGGTTTGGTGAATGAAGTGTTCTCCTAGAACTTCAATGACAAGGCAGTTTTGACGAGATTATCTTTCGCAGCTTCTGTCCATTGATATAGAGGAGCTGGGTTCTTTGGCCTCTTCTCGACAGGAGAGGAGACGACGTAGTACCCGTATAGCTGAGACTATCGTCGATGTTGAGACGACTTTGACTGCTCTTTTGTAGTGTTGAGGGACTGCTAGGTGTATGGTCTGCGCTTGGTTCTGGCGTATCTTTGGAGAGATTTGTATGGATCAGAAACGATGGTGATGCAGCCTTTTCTGAAGACGCACAATTCAATAGTGACCCTATAGAGATAATTCATTCTTTATGTGTATTATTGTACTGTTAAATAGGCAGCCGAGCAGCTTGACGGGCCATTGTTTTGCAGCATCCCCATTGTTTGCACCTCGGGTACCAGTTTTGACGTCCTCGTACCATTTTTGACAGGTCCCGGTGCAAAATGCACCACTTTCGTAAATCGGCGAAAATCACATGACCAAGGTGCAAATAATAAATTTACCGAAACTCTAATAGTTCTTGTTCACTCTAGAAGAATGTCGACGTTAATTGTGTGATCGAACGATGCACATTGGTACGTTTTAGGTTTTAGGTGGAAAAAAGAAATGTTTGGGCGGCTCGAAATCCAAATAATCTGCCGGCCGGTACAACATGCGCAACTTCTGTAAAATCCGTCAAGATGGAACTTAGCTGCAGCATGTCAATCTTTAGGCGCTATAGACTGCATGAGCTTGCTGAGGCCGCAGTCAACCCGCATAAATCCATTACTCGCGATACCAATCCAGTCTAGTGTCTCAACTAGCAGACTAATCACACTATAGAACGTGCTTATGATTCACAACGACTATACAACTGAAGATTCTATATCTATAGTGCATCCTCAAACAGCTGGTTGAGTAGATATTGTACCCTTTTTGTTTGATCCCCGACGTGTGATATCTCAAGCTCCAACAATATAGGGCGATCCTGGTTGGTGATTGTCTATCAGTAGTCTTGACGACGGGGAAGTCAACACGTCTAATCCGATCACTGGTTATACTATCAACATTAAGCCTAACCAATATAGCTGAATGTTGTATTTATGTCAATACTGGTACTCGTAAAGCGTAGAACGGAAAACAACTATGCATATTATTGTAGTATTTTTAAGTAGCGGCGGGTTTCATTGGTCACTAATAATAATAGAATGGCTGTCATGACGATATTAATGGCTCACTAATTATACCGAATAACCCGAACTTCCTTCCGAGTTTCAGTCTCGACTCTCCCCTACGTCCTAATTCTAGGTGTAGGGCTGTGCCTATATAGAGTAGACCGTATAAATGAAACTACATACCACCGGGCAAATTAGTCTAAACAAATTCGGGCTTTGGACCATGACCGCCATGCGATTTTGATGTTGGATTAAGATTAATTTAGCGTTTTAGACGTTGTGTAGTCATCAAGTTCTCATAGGAGATAGGAGGCCGAAAAGAACGGAACTGAGACTTCGATTATAGCAAAGAGAGTGGCACACAGAATTAATTAAAGCACATACTAGGCTCACACGCGAACCAATTTATGAGTGAGAAGAATGATCGTACGTCTTCCTAATTGGACTGACCGTTAAATTCTGAGGTCCTAAGTCACCAGGACGTTTAGGTATGATTATTTTAACGGTCGAGTTTATGGGTAGCGAAGGTGTTTTTTGATATTACTGGTTATGGTGATAGATCGGTATTCTAGATTCTTCAACGGTCAGGCTAGCATCGAGCGTCAAGATTCAAATGGAACTTAAGACCGAACAGGACATACCATCTGAAAGTCTTTCCATCAATTCTTATATGTGCAGCCGGCGACCAGTGATATCAGGCTGTAGCCTGTTAGTGTCAGCAGCCTGGGTTAATACTGATCTCTGTGAAGCAGAAACCAAACAGTGCCCCAAGTTCTTGAAAATTTTCCCATTGGTTTTGCAGTATTGTGTGAAATATCTGAGGTGGGTTCCGCAAGGGCCTAGTTGGAGCGCACTTATTCTGATTCGTCGACATCAACTAAGGCACTGGATCGAGCATAGACGGCATCGGTCGCTGTCACCATACAGCCAAGTTTAATGCAAACTGCGACCATAACAGGCAATAGCGAATCCCGGATTTAGCCACTACAGGAAAGTTAGACCAAATGGTGAGTGACCCGTGAGTGTGTGAGTGTGAGTGTGTTTATGTGCACAGCGCGAAATATCACTTGAAGTGTTGACGTAAATCGTGCGAGACTCCTGACGTGTAAGGTACTTCTGATGACTTTGATTCGGCCTACATAACCCTTTTTAATGAAATGCACAATGTCTCAGGAGAGAGCTAGTGCCATAAATTCATCAGTTGGGTATTTCACGGGGTACAATTGAGTTGAATGTATCATTCCGCAGAGTCATGGAGAGTGATAAATAATCGCCCGCGTTAGCAGCTAGCAGCCCATTATATTACGTAAAACCCCTACTAAGTGGGAAGCTCAGAAGTTGCTTAGATGTACATACTTCGGACAGCTTCCAGCTAATTAAACTAAAGTAGCTTAGGGGAACATTCCGTATAATTCAGAACTAAACTGATCGAGTTCTTCTGGTATCTATTAGTGCTTAGTGAATGCAGTCAAGCTCACTGATCTGGAATTCCATCGAGACTAAAAAAAACTGTCTAACAGAATAACCCGAATGGCGAACATATTTCACTTGTAGTGTGCACTGTGTACCGCTAATTAATATTAGTAGAACGCGCGGTGTTAGATATTTCATTGTGCATGCGCCCTGCAAAAAACCCCGGCTTGATTACGATATATCGCCAGGACAAAATCCTGAGCCCTTTAATAGTTACACCAACGCTCTCTCTGATGAGCTGGTTTTTTGGTACTATAAGTAACCACCGAAGTGTAGTCATGCGTCTTACGGTACTAAGATATCCCTTCGCTATTACCGTCGTTTGTCTACCTTTATACAGTATATAGACAGTTCCTAGCTGCGCCGATCTACTCGGATACTTGATCCTGACTCCCGAGTGGCAATATATCCAGCCATCAAGGGTGCTTTATATATAAGGATATAATTATTGACAGTTAGATATCTAGATCCCTTATAATATGGATAAATCATAATGGATTCATATAATTGAATTACGAACTGAAGCCTCGAATTACTTCCGCTATTGTTATGCCAGTGGTATGTGGGCGCAAACCTTCAATTACCGCCCTACATTAGCTTCGTATCAGGAAAGAGAACCTTGATACAGGGAGCAATACTGTGCTAGTTGACGACTATGAGTACGTCGGGGAGCTCCGTTGTAAGCTGTTGACTATCATAAGTCGAATGTTTCCGGCTATGACCTAGTTGTTACGCCGCGCTACTTATTCACCACAGAGATATTGGTCGGTAGTATTATAAACAACACACGAAAAGGAAGACGTATCTGGCTTCATCGGCTAGTTGATCCCTGATAGAGACTAGACTACATCTCTAGAATATTATTCAGAAGTAAGATCAATGCGGTTTACTACTGGCAGATCACACTAGTTTGGCACCGCCTGATCCAAATTATACTATATACGCTTCTAAGTTCCGTGTCTCTAAATAAGGTATAATCCGTAATGTAGTACGTACATAAAATGATATGTTCAATGAAGTACAATATTTAACTGCTTTTTTTGCTCGAAGGTCCTAACACCGTGTACAAATAAACTAGGTGTGTTGCGTCTTTGGAACCTCAACATGGACTGGGCCTGCATGTCATGATTCAACTAAAGTGACGTGGAGAAGATAACAGTCCATTTGGTTCGGATTATATCATTTTATAAGAACTCCACGACGCTGTATTACGTTCTTATGATCATACGGCGTTGGTGTCTTAGTAATGATACCGTGGAAATTGGGGCATTATATCGGTACCTGGATCCTCTTAATCCTTTTGTTGTGTGATCCAGCTGCTATATTCATCCGAATTTGATGAATAAATCAGCTACATCACCACTAAAAAAATTGGCATGGTGGGCGCTACCTGATTGAAACAGCGCTGAACACTTACCACCCAACCACAGTTTAGGTTTTATGAGTCCTCTCAGTTACTAATGTTTAAACCCCTAATGCAACATTGATGTTATGACAGGTCTGTAAGGGTTTTATCTACCTTGACAGAATCAAATCTCCGGCCAGGCGAAAAAGCTGTCGGATGACTGTAAGCACTTACACAAATACTGCCGGCACATCACTCTTGAAGTGTCTGTCGAGAACGACCCCAATGGACGGGGAAAACCCCAACCACTCGCGTATGACTGCTGTATGGGTCAGAACTTTTAGAAGCGAAGGTCATGGTCGTCTCTTCTGATCTTTCGTAAACGGTTTTGCTAACTGTGTATTTATACAAAAGACCACGGCTGGGCAGGTCTGAACCAACATATGCGGGCTAAAACACAACATAACTTCCGATAGAATTTAAGCAGAAATTTGTCATATCGTTATGCGCAATGGCTTCCGTAAACATACTTTTGCATGAATAAAAAACTTAAAATATGCACATGCAGGCTATTAACATGTGAGTCTCCCACATAACCTAGCAGCTCAAAGCTTTGACACGTTAAATGTTACACAAGTTGAACCACCCAGGAAAAGCGAACTTTTGAAACAGAATTCTTGAAAAAGATTGTTTCCATGTTAGAAGTTTAACGAAAGAATTTTCCATCCTGCTATAATTCAGACCGTTTCCCGCTTAAAGGGCTCTAGTGGAGCAGCTCACAGTTAGCAGAATTATCTGTCTGAAGCTCCTGCATCGGTAGCTTACATCGCCCACAGCCAATCTTCTTGAGCAGTCGAAAAATTAGTCAGTCCCCACGGTTCACCGCCAAACAATAGACTGCATCGCCACATACAGACTCCAGTTCAGCGGGCACACCTTCACAGCACAGGGCATCATCATTGACCTCCAGACACACACAGGCCCATTCTTCCTTTGCCGCCCATTTTTTGGTTCAGCGGTTTAAGCGCGCTTAACGACAGGACCCAACAACAACTGAAGTCAGAACAGAGCCATTGACACAAGTACAGAAGAAGCGTCTCGCAGAAAGACTTTTGAGGCCGGTGCGTAGAATGGGAATAAACAGAATCATCCTTCTGTCATTGCCGTTCCCCCAATAACCAATTCCCAACTCTCATATCATCTGGAGAGTACCTGAATTTACTGGCCCCTTCCAACCAGCCGATTACAGGCCTAACTGACAAGAAGATATAAACAATCGTTTCAAGGCATTGTTGTTAGCTACTTCTCTGGAACTGTCCCTCACCATATACCATGACCGCCGCGGAAAAGAACTCTAGATCTAACTATGACAGATGGAAACCAGGCACCAAGTTGGCCTGTATGATGGCATTGAGACGTGTTGGAACAGATCCAAACTACTTTGACGTGGCAACGAACAAGTTCAGCAGTCTGACGTGGCATACCGTGGCTGAAAACCTGAACAAGGAGTATCCAAACTACTCCAAGAGATTCACGAACATCAACGTGAAAGACCGCTATGACAGAGTCTTGAAGCATCACAGAGTCTTTCTGAGGATGGCCAATCACTCCAGTGGATTCATATGGAGCCCGTCCTCTTTCTCCTTTGATCTTGACGAACAACTGCTCAAACAGTACCAGAAGAAAGAAAGAACAGATGACGTGATATGCTCTGAACTAAATGTGGCAAGGTTCCTATGTAAATCAGGACATATAGACCTGGAGTACTATCATCGCTATATTCATCAAGTCTCCAATGAGGAGGAACTAAGAAACGACTCTGTTCTTAATGCACCAAGTTTTATCGAGGAGGCAATAAGCAAAGGCATATTAACAAACCTATCAGCAAGACCAAGTTTCTTCAAGGAGAATAGCTCTAGTACAACAGGGACTTCAGGAACATCCATGAGCTCTACTTCAGGGAACGGTACAAGCCAAACAGAGTCCTCTGAGTCGCTTTCCTTGCCACTTTCTAAAGAACACCAGAATTCAATCAGTGAGGAGAAGTCATCTGGGGAAGAGCAAGCCTCAACACCACAACAACAAGTCCAACAAGTTCAGCCGACAAACCCTCCGCTCCCTGGTCCTCAGCCCATTCAGCATCAACTCCCCCAACAATCACAGTTCCATCGACCTATGCACCAACCCCTGATGCAGCCCCTTCACCATCAACCAGGAGTCCCAGGAGTCCCACACCATCTGGTTCCCCAAATGGGCACTCACATCCATCAACAACATGTACATCATGGACAAGGTATGATTGGAATCCCTCTCATCGGTCAACAGCAACATCCGTCTAATGAGCTTGATTTTTCAGGCCTCATGGATAATCAGGCGAATATTCTCGGATCCCAGCATTTATCACAGATGCCACTAATGCCACCAATATCACCACCAGACCAGATTCCACACAAACTGGGCAGTGGTTCGTCCTCATCTTCCTCATCGAACACAGTGCGAAAAAGGCTAAGAGCAGCGATTCCGTTGGGCATCATGCAGCCGGGGTTACTAGTTGAATCATATGAAGCCCTGAACCAAAGTGAAGGAGGAATGGTGTCGGGTGGACAGGACCCTCATAGAATGCACCAGGGTCTTCATGACCATAATAATCAGAAGGGTCTCTCTACAGGCGAAGCAACGCTTCAGATCCACAAGGAGTTTGAGAATATGAAGAGTGTTGTCAGTGAGGAGATTCTTCAGTTGAGAACTCAGAAAGTGATCAGTTTCGAGGACTTTCAATCGCTACAAGAGATACAGGAGAACAATGTTAGTTTCATTCGAGCTGCTTATAAGAGAGTCGATGAAAATGCTAGGCTTCTGGAGCTGATCAATATTTATTTGAACAAGGTTTGATCTCAACTCAAAACTGGTCTGACGAGGAAGTTGATCGGATGATAATCTATCTGATGAATGTTTATGGCGGAGAAAAGTTTACTATGGTGTTGGTGTTGGTGTTGGTGTTGTTGTTGTTTAAAAGCTTTGGATTATGATCCTATATCATCAACGACGTTCTGTTGATTGGATATCATGAATTTGTTAATAATTTGGTGTTTGTGAATGGTTTGCTGTTAATAGATAGTTGTTTGACTTTAGGTTTGTGATGCTAACTGTATTAATATTATGTGCTATATTAGAATCTATAGGTATAATCAGTTATCATTTATCATCTACACGTATAATAGTGTGATTGTGCGCATCCTTGTGAAGACTTTGACGAAGAGAAGTAATGTGGCCTAAAAAGAAAACGCTTTTGAAAGCAAAAAAAGAAACTGTGGACGAGACCGGAGTCGAACCGATGACCTTTTGCTTGCAAGGCAAACGCGCTACCAACTGCGCTACACGCCCGAAAGTTGAAATCAAACGCATTGGGATAGCTCATATGCAGGGGCCCGCGGGAGTCAGAATTTTGTGGGCTCATTTCTGCTTGTTCAGCCATATTTAAGGGCAATTGGTTGATGAGGCTTACACCTGAGCCACGTATAGATTGATTTGAGTGTTGTTTGAGGTTGGTTTTGCCAAAATTTGAGGTGTTATTGAGGAGGTAATATTTAGTCCGGATCACAAACAGTTGATTGCCCATCTTTCTCTCCAAAAATTCACGGTGACGGTCAAATCATCGTGTGGATTGTACTCATTACTAGATTTCTCAAGGATCTATAAGTCAGAAGTTCCTATACATATTTCATATCTTCCGGTGCAGAAACTCTAGCAATTTGTGGCTAGACACACAAAACCAACCACAAAGAGGAACTACCCACAAAAAATGGCCTATGAAAAGGATAACTGGACGATGATATTGACTTGAAACTATCCAGAAAGAATATCAGACGTAATAGCTAAAGGACCACTCAATGCAAATCGTTCTTTTGTTTGCACTTTTTGGTGCTGGTGTCAAGGCTCTCGAAGCAGGACAGGTCCCGACGAAGACCATCACAGAGGTCAAGACGATCACTGAAGTCCCAACAATAACGGCAAGCGAGGTAGTTGTCACCACCACTCTTTACACAATTGTCAATGCGCCTCTAGCAACACCAACACCACCAGTTCTGAGACCCGCCTATTCTCCAGTCGACTCAGAAGACGAATACCCTGAAGACTATGGAGTGGACGACGCAGACGATAAAGGATTTGAATATGACATTGACATTGACTCAAATGAGGAGGCAGATGCTGATCAGTTTGGGTTTGATCCGGAGTACTTTGCCAGCAGATTGAGCAAGTCGTCAGTGGACCTCAGCAGTCCTGACGTTGAGGAAATCTTTGAAAAGTTGCATGGTGGGCAGAAGCACGTTAGCGAGGACGAGCTTCAGTCAGAGTTTGAGAATGAATATGAGTATGCTCCTGAAGATCAGAATCTACCTTTTGAGAAGGAGAAGGAGAAAGAGGGATATCATAATGATACACAAGAGTCTGAGAAAGATGTCCCACTGTTCCCTCATGAGCCAGATTACGTCTTTGATTATGATCCTCGAGAAGAGCCCATTTCTAGGGAGCACACTGATTTTGAGAAGATTGATGAAGATCAGCAGGAGTTGGGAAGAGGGCCCGAGTTTATTGTGGGAGCACCACAGCCAGATGATGATGGTCAAAGACTTGATATTAATGACGAGGTGCCATCTGACAAGAACAACAAGATGAATCCATTCGAGATTCCGGTGAACACGACAAACTTGACAAGACCATCCACCAAGACAAGCCAGGGGTTCTATCAGGGAAGCCTTGATAACGAGTATTTTGGAGGAAGCAGGGCCAGAGCTCGTGGAAGGGCAGTATCTGCTGACGATGCCTACCATGCAGCTGGGAACTTGGTGAAAGTGACACCAATTGCGGTCATCGCTCTTGTGGCAGGAGCAGTGATCCTAGCCATTTAGGTCTTTACGGTCAACTGATGAATTGAGCTTGATTGAAGCGATTAGCACTGTGTCTTTGTAGTTGAGTACTTAGTACTAATAGTAGTTATAACTCATCACGTTTATATATATATATATATACGTACTGGCTAAGCTGGCCCATATAGTTAAGACGAAAAAAGCAGCGCGAACTGCCCGAAGAAAATTGAAACAAACGAAAAACGCAGTGCAAACAGGTTAGGAGGTGTGTACTTCAGACAGTAGAGCAGGGCCAATACGTACACAAAACACTTACCAAAATGAGCGATGTGGGTATAATCAGAGTTCTCCTGTCCATTTCAGGCTTTTTGGCTTTTTAATGGGCTGAATTGACTAGATATTGGGCAGGGATTGGCTCATTGGTAGCAGAGTACTAACACAGTGCGACAGTCACCAGTGGAGAGGACAGTGAGAATTATTACGCACCAGAGCATCAAGCCAGACGTTCCACAGCCACATGAGGGCTTCCCTATGCGTGGCTGGTGGATCAAGGTTGTTCTGCTCGACGAGAACGGAGCTGAAGTGCCGGCCAACATCTTTGACAAAGTAACATACCACCTTCACCCAACGTTTGCGAAGCCAACTAGAGTCTTCAAAGAAGCTCCATTCGAGCTGAAAGAGGAAGGCTGGGGTGAGTTCGAGATGGGGCTCGTGCTCACGTATGTCGACCGTGCCGGAGAAGTGAAACTGGCGCACGACCTGAACTTCCAAACGGAGGACTACACTATGGACCACAAGATCAAAGTGCCAGTGAAGAAGTCTGCCAATCTGAGAAGACTGGTGGCCGAGTCCGGGCCTGTGCCGTCGGCGGACGAGTCTGCTGGTGACAAGCGCAAGGGCGGCGCACTGGGCGGAGACAAGGCTGCGAAGAAGTCGCGTCTCAACAACAGCGGCGTCGCAAGCGCCATCAAGGGCAATGTCAACCTCGAGAAGCTCGCTGAGGGGCTGACGGGACTGAATGAGGACGACCTCCTTGGAGTCGTGCAGATGGTGACGGACAACCGCACGCCGGAGATCAACATCAAGAACGACGTCGAAGAGGGAGAGTTCACGATGGATCTCTACACGCTGCCAGATGGACTCTTGCGGAGTCTGTGGGAGTACGTCAAGAAGCGCGTCGACCACTTGTGATATTTGCCATCCGCACAACTTTTGTATACTCTTATTACTGTTGGTTACCGATACTGTAATGAAAATGTCCTCTGATTGATTGTATTGAAACAGTTAGTGATTTGATAAAACGAAGCCATAAAGTAGTTGACCTTATGCCGTCAGATATATATATATATGAATTAATGTCCTTGTTGTTGAAATGTCCTTTCGATATCAAGCGTAAGACGGCGTCCACACTCTCATTGTAGTATCCCATGAACCAGTACAGACTGCCAGTCCATTAGGAGATGTTGCAACATTGGCAACACGGTTCGAGTGGCCCTCTAGTTTCCCAACAACCTCAGCCTTCAAAGTATCCCACACTATACAGCCTTGTTCCGAGTAACAACTGTACATGAGACGTTGGCTCTGACTAAAGTCGAGCGCAGTGACACCGGAGGCATCAAGGGCAGAATTAAGGTCCGTCAATGACTGTGAAACGAACTGGCCCTGTTGTTGCATCGTAGGCGACGGCTTTCCATACTTTGGTGAAGACACCGGTTGGTCATAGAAAGTGCGGATGGCCTGCTGGTTCTTGAGCTCACTCATTGCGTTGGGCAGGTTATAACGTCCAATCTCACAGTCGGACCTCAAATCAAACAGTCTCACGATTCCGTCGTCACTGCCACTGACAAAGAAGTTGCCGTCTTTAGAGAACTTGAGACTCGTCACGTCAGAGTTGCTCACAAAGAACCGCTGCCCGACCGTTGCTGTCCGCGTGTCCCAGACGCGCGCATACCCATCACTCGATCCAGATACAAACACCCCGTCCCGAGACCTGTCGATGCTCATACTCAGCACATCACCAAAGTGGTCCAGGAACTCGCCTGTCTTCTTGCTGCGCTCCACATCCCACAGCGCACATGTCATGTCACCACTGCCCGTCAGGATCTGGCTACTGTCCATGAAGTCGCAACAGGTTATCCCGCAAACATGGCCCTTGAACACACCGACAATCTTCTGCTGGAAGGCCGCATCATAGTCATGGAGCGCAGGCAGAGCGTATACTGTACAGTTGTTCGTCAGCCCGGCACTGGCAACTAACCGCCCACTGGGGGAATATGCACAGCTGAGAACCCACTGTGAGTCCAGCGGGATGGCATTCAGCTTGAGCCCCGTCACTGGGTCCCACACTATCAGGAATCCGTCTTGTGAGCAACTGAGTACGGATTTGGAGTTAGCAGCCCACTTGAGGTCGGCAACCTTGTTGTTGTGGCCCTTCAGCGTCTGTAGCGGTTTGAGGTTGAGTCGCTGTCTGTCGAGCGAGGGGATGTTGGTGGCACACCCGGCCAGCGTTGTGTCCTGGATCTTCGCCTTCACCTTGTCCAGCTGCTGGTAGAGTTGCTTGGTCTCCAGGCGGGCCCGCTCAATACGGGCATTGATATGCTGGTCCGTCTCCTCCATGACCTCCATACTGTCTCGTTCTGTCTCGGAAGCTGCTTGCGGATGAAACGATACTGATGGTGCTAGTGAACGAGAGTGTGTCTCTCTTCAGCTGCTGTGACGAGCGTGTTGTCCAAGTTGGCGGTTTTAGTGGCGTATGGCTTCGTTTTGTATCAAATTCTGTTGATGTGAATTTTGACGTTTCATGTTTAGTTAAAGACATGCTTAATTTTCCGTTGCCTCATTTCGAAAGAAAAGAACCGAATCAGTCAACTAATTATGGATGACTCAAAATGAGCGAACCCTTACAAAACACACAGCGTAAATACTACTCTTCTGCATCGTTGGATCGTTTATTTCGTCCCCCAGAGAAAACTCACTGTTGTTCGCTGTTCCCCAAGAGTTCATTATCAATACTTGCATCATTAATACCCTCAACAGAAGCTGCCGCATTCTCTGCAGCAGTCTCTCCTTCAGCTACGTCTGAGGAAGAAGCGTTCTTCTTCTCTTCTCTGTTGGCACGCAGTCTCTCTTCCTCGAGCTTCTTGCGCTGTCTCTTTCTAGCAAGGGCCTGTCTGTCATCTCTCTCCAAGACACCAGTAACCTTGGACAAATACTCAGGCACCTCCGCACCATTTTTCAAGTACGACATCTTCCAGTTTCTGGCCTTGTCCTTCAGCTGTACTTGTGTTCTGTTCTTCAAAACCTCAGACACAGACCCACCAGCACCATAGTGCTCGAGAATCTTCGACCAATACGGTCCGAGCTCTTTAAGTGCCTCGATGAGTGCACTCTCCTCTTCTCCAGACCAAGGTCTTCTAAGGATATTTCTCAGTCTTGGTGGACCTTGTGCCGGTTGCGCACTTGCCACAGGCTCGCTTGACTTTGAACCACCACCTCTTCCACGCTTCGCCTTCGTTTGCATATCTTTCTCTCTTCTCTCTCTGGCCTTCAGCATCTCCTCTTCTTTTCTCTGTTGCTCATCAAGCTTTTGTCTCAACTCCTCCTTGCTCAGTCCTGCGTACTCGTGTTTCTGGTTCACGGTTGTGGTACTTGCAAGTGACGAGAAAAATGTCGCCCTGCTCTTCTTCCCCCAAATGAGAACACCGATGTTCTTGGAAACATAGCTGAAAAGCTCTTTTAGGAATATCAACCAATCGTAGATATCCGAAAGATCCTGCTCATCTGGTGAATTGAGTAGAGTGTCTCTTCTGGATCGACACCGCGTAACGAAGTCGAGCTCTGAAGGAGACAGCTGAGTGGACTTTCTTCTCCTCAAAAGATACTCTTCGAGGTCAGATGGGAAAATATCCTCCAAGATTTCTTCCTTTGTTCTCCCTCCTGCCTCTAAGGCCGATATGTAAGCCTGTGTTTTCAACTCAAGAAATAATCCGGCTTGTACTTTCAGCAATTTCCCAAACTTCGGATGGAATGTCAAGCTCGATGCTTTCTTGTCGTTTGCATCACCAGATGTCGCATCTGGAAGGTATCCATCATTACGGTTCCCTGCTAGTGTCTTGAAATAGTCAACATAAACGGGACAAAAGACATCTAAGAATGATTCATTCAGGAAGAAGAACCCAACATCGACAGACCCAAGAGTCGCTAGAAGGAACGTCGCCAAGTTTGCCTTTCTTATGGCCAAGTCAGCGTGTCCCTCGAATGCCTTTAGAGCTTTGATGGTAGATCTATCAAGAGGAGCATCATTGAATCCAATGAAAACATCACGCATAGACAGAAACGGATCTTCCTCGTTGTATACTTTCTTCACTTGCTCGAAAAGCTCCACAAGATCCTGGTAAAGTAGTGTTTGGGGTGTCGGTTCTTCGCTTGTTATTATTGATAGGGTCTCCTCATACGGGCCTACCCCAACTAGTCTCAATACCTGGGTCGCAACGTTATCCAGCAAGGGTAGGGAATTAATCAAGAACTGAGTTCTCACTGGAAATGAGTCATTCGCTTGTAGGGTCAATGTCAGCGAAGCCAGATTTGTTCTGATCAACACTTCAGAAGAGAGCTCCAATGTGCTTATCGAGAAATCATGATCGTCTAGCAGCGCGCTATCTTTGGGAATTCGAAGACCGTCTTTGAGCACGACTTCCGAACTGTCAGTCTCAATGGAGTGTTCTCTCTCTTGTGGTTGTGCTGAAGCCGTTAAGCTCTCAAGCTCGGCCAATGTGATGTCCTCAGACTCTGGTAGGACTGGACTCTCCAGCACACCATTTCTATCTCCGTTATCATCGATTTTTTGTCTCTTTGCCAGCGGCTCTTCAATTTCTGACATGATATAGGTCAAAGTACGAACAGAAGACTCCGATATGTTAGTGTCAATGAGGTCCAGGCTCCTTCCAGATGCATCCGAGAGAAGAAGGGCCTTGCTGTGCATGGCTTTGTTTACAAAATTTTTTCTTCTACCTGATTAAGTAATATATTACGTTATAATTCCCGTTGTCATGGATACTTTGAAATCTGCTAAAAAGCGCGTTTCAAAACAAAAATCAAAACAAAACAAAAACAAAAAAAAAACGAAATCGCACTTGTTTCGTTGCTTCCACAAAACCCCCCAGAGAACATCGCGTCGACGTTCCTAAACCAACAAACCTTTCTTATCAATCACTACAATGGCCAGAGCAGCACCAGCATCCGCTAAGAAGGATATCGACCAAAAGACCTATGCTGGTAAGTGCTATTCATCAAAGCAACTGTCCCGTCCCCCTGAAACATGTACTAACCTGAACGTGCTTAGACCTAGTCAAGGAAGGTATCATCAACCTCAAGGACAGAAAGGGTTCATCCCGTCAGGCTTTGAAGAAGTACATCCAGACCAACTACAAGGTCAGCTCTAACTTTGACTCCATCTTCAACCAGACTTTGAGAAGGGGTGTTGAAAAGGGTACTTTCGTCCAGCCAAAGGGTGCATCCGGCCCTGTCAAGCTAAACAAGCAGAAGCCAGAGGAAGCTAAGCCAAAGGCTGCTCCAAAGACTGCTCCAAAGACTGCCGCAAAGAAGGCTACCACTGTCAAGAAGGCTACCACCACTGCTAAGAAGGCCGCTCCAAAGAAGGCTGCCGCACCAGCAAAGGCCCCTGCTAAGAAGACCACTGCTGCTGCTGCTAAGAAGACTCCAGCTAAAAAGGCCCCTGCAAAGAAGGCTGCTGCAACTACCGCTAAGAAGGCTACTGCTAAGAAGGCTGCTCCTTCTAAGGTCACTAAGAAGGCTGCACCAGCTAAGAAGGCTGCCGCTCCAGCAAAGAAGACTACCAGAAAGCCTGCTGCTAAGAAATAGATCCGGTTGTGATGAGCTCCTGATGTTGTAACTTTATTCTAATACCCTCTTTGTGTTTGAGTCTTGGAGATTTCACTTCCTTTATCGTGATTTTTTATTGTTGTTTGTTATGGTACGGGATTTTTTCTTATCACCTTGTTTTATGTTATTGTTTGTTTGAGTTGAGTTGAGGAAAGGGCGGTGTATCTATTATAAGTCTGTTGATATGGATTGATTGGTGTTATCGTTGAGTATGATATTATGCCCCTGTTTGGTTTTATTATTCTTTTGTTGATGTGTGTTATTAGTGTTCCCCTTTATCCATTTTTGTACTTTATAAGATTGATTGAATTGAATTCCACTTAATGGTTGTCTACTTAGAGAGAAGTATAACGGTGACCCGTGTATACCCTGGTATCTGCTATGTTCCCAGTACTCTGGACTTGCGGAACTGAAAAGACGTTCAGATGTCGATCTGTCATGAGCTACTTCGCGCTAGCAATATTTTCCAGGTCAAGCGCGCAGGAATCCGATAGAATTACCTAGACGAATCACGATCATGATATGTTCCTATGCTATATTTGTATTAACATACAAGGTGGATCCTGAGTGGGTTATACCTAATCATCGATACAGCTATAACAGTGACCATGGATATGGGTTCTGGAACAAATTGAATTAGTCGAAATAGCCGTGTAAGGCTGAACACTAGAGGCTGACCAGTAAGAAAAGAGAAATTAAAAGAGCCAGACTCCAGAGGACATTTCAGTGAATTAACCATAAACTCCATTAAACTGAGTCATCTGTCAGGACGTCTATCTGTCTTGTGCAGCATTTGGAATTTTCGTAGCACTCGTTGAGAATCAGTTTCATGGTAGAGACGAACCTTAATGATCAAACAGAACGCTGGGGCTACACTAGTAAACAGAGTCCATGGCAAATGTATTCACGAGGTCCCGGTTATTCTCAAGTCTTTTAGGTTGTCAGTCCAGGCCCTGGGTGTGTCAGAGACCTGGTCTTCAATCGACTCTAGGCGGGCCTCTCAAGGGAATCTCCTTGAGCCCGAGTTCCGAGGCTTGGCCCTGAGGACAAATCATCATTGAGGGAAATAGGCCCCCGGGCGGGACGGCCGGCCCTGGACAGGTCACCATCTCACAGACGGGCGTGCGCCTACCGTAGAATCGAACAATGGGCTCCTTCTGGAGTTTTCCACTCTCCTCCCTATTCCGCCTAAGGGCTCTGCCTAGAAAGCCGACCCTCTCCCGTACAAGTGAATCTGCCCACATACTCTCCAGTTGCAGAGTGCGTCTTTTCCGTTTAGCATCAAATACCGTTAATTGTTGCAATTTGTTTCTCTTTCCTCTCTCCTACTCTTCCTAGTGCTTTACAGCTGTCCTTCTGCCCTCCAGTCTTCTCTTCTCAGGCCCCCGTTATCGACACGAGTCCGTCCTTTCACCACTGCGCACACCCACCTTCCTGCTCGGACGCCTGCAACCGAGTACTAAACTCCAGATCATACCACTTTCCCTCCCCCATTCTGACCACCGAACGGGCCCATCTCACACACTTCTTTCCGCTCTATCAAGACCTCATGACCGTTGAAAAGGCTGCTTCCCCTTCTGCTAGTCCCTCCGAGGAGGAGCACTACTTCCACTCTCCGCTCAACCTGAATGCGGTTCTCACCATAGCTCTCGGGGATCAACTAGCCCTGGGCGAGCTCAAGTCAAAATATCTCTCCAGCACTTCCAATTGTGAAATCATCTCCCTTTACGACTCCACTATCAGACTCAAGTTCTTCAACAAGGCCGAGGCCCAATCCCTCGCTGATAAGCTTCATGAGGCCTATCCGGCTCTTGACGTCAAGATCAGTTTTGATGCCCTTACGCATCCGGGGAACATCTACGTCAGAGGCCTTGTGCCAGAAGTCACCACACAGGACCTCTATGAAATCTTTGAGCCCTTTGGCGAGATTACCAGCTGCAAAATATGCTATGACGAATTTGGGCATTCTAAGGGCTACGGCTTCATCAATTTTACCAATGGGGATTCTGCTGATGCTGCGATTGAGAAGCTTAATGGTCTATTGATAAACGGCTCCAAGTTCTATCTAAACCACCATATTGCGAAGAAGGAGAGAATAGAACGTCTGTTGTTTGAGAAGCAGAACTTCACAAACCTTTATGTCAAGAACCTCCCACCTAGCTACAATGAAGAGAAGGCCCGGGAACTGTTTTCGAAGTTTGGTGAGATCAGCTCAGTCTTTCTTCCTGAAGTCGAGCAAACTGTTGTGTCTCCTGAGCCGAGACGCTTTGGCTTCATAAACTTCAAGAACCACGAGAGCGCTGTTGAGGCCATCTTGAGTATGGACAATAAGGAACTGGAGCCAGGTGTCTTCATGTCTGTCTCAAGAGCCCAGCGCCGTGATGAGCGTAAGTCCCCTCTGAATATTCCACCTACGCTCAACACTCCGCCTACCCTTCTGCCTACCCTTCTTCCAACAGCACCTGCTGCTGTTGCTGGAACTCCTGCCATTCCTCATCAACATATCCCGCAATCGCCATTCACACACTCGATACCACAACTCAGTGTGTCGTCAGGGCAGTCCCGGTCGTCCTTCTCAACACCTTCGCCCTCGGCTGGTTTCCCGTTTGCAGATGCCTCTGGGCTGCCTCTCCCTGGACCTCACCAGCAGCAATCAAACTTGTATGTGAAGCACCTTACCCAGAATATCACGGACGATGAGCTGCATAGAGTCTTTGCGCAGTTCGGCTCGATAATAAGCGCTAAGATCATGACTCTTGAAGACGGTGTGACAACTAGAGGATTCGGCTTCGTCTGTTTCAAGACAGTGCAAGAAGCATCGCGGGCAATGAGCGCTATGAACGGCGCAGTCATGGATGGAGAGGTTGTCCATGTTGCCTTTGCTCAGAAGAACAACAAAAAGCTGGGAAAGAACCAGGGCAAACAAATCCAAGGTCAATTGGGCAACAACGGAGGATTCCAGCAGCAGTACTTCTACAATGGCCAGAACAGATACCCACCAGTGAACACTAATGGCAGTGGTGGTGGACCTTTCTACTACGGCATGCCTCCACCGTCGAGCGCCGGGTCTACGCAGTTCGAGTACTACAACCCGCAGTCACAGGGGGGCTATGGTGTCAAAAGCCTCCCAAGAAAGAGATCCCAGCAGCAGATAGTCACATTCACGCCACCGCCTTCTTCC
Source organism: Komagataea wickerhamii (assembly GCA_030574915.1). Classification (NCBI taxonomy): domain Eukaryota; kingdom Fungi; phylum Ascomycota; class Saccharomycetes; order Phaffomycetales; family Wickerhamomycetaceae; genus Komagataea; species Komagataea wickerhamii. The sequence goes on from JAJMFU010000043.1 coordinate 65,576, forward strand.
GAGCAGGCGAAGTCTTCTGTGGCTAAGAAGACAGTGGCTGGCGACGAGGAAACTGACGTGATTAATGAACTAAGCAAAGAGATCGCCGCTCTGGAGACCAAAGATGAGAAGTTTGATAAGGTATTGAAGGAAGTTATCGAACCAAGATACCGCTTGTTCAACAAGAAGTTCGGAAAGGAGGAGGAGGAGAAAGAAAGCGTGTCGGCATTCACTACTGGCCTCCTCCAAGCATTGATTGTGAAGTATGAGGATAAGTACGACGAGCTGCTGAATGATTTGACCAACGAGGAGTTAGACCTTAATAAGGAGTTTGAAGAGTTTGTGATATGAGCTGCCTTAGACTGTGTGTGTGGAATCGATTTGATGAAGAAAGCGGGTCTGTATAATGGTGGATGCAGGTCTCTACCAATTCTGTGCTGCCAATCCCCCTCTGGCTGGTACCGTCAACCTCTTGTACATAGAATTCAGATTTACGTTGAGCGACTTACTCTGTAGAGACCAACTAGACAGACGTCTTATTGATGGAGGATTAGTCGAAACTACTAAATGATCAGTTGAAACAAATACCCATAGACTAATAAATAATGACCCAGTAGATTGCGAACAGCCCCTCAACTCCATAATGAAACCGTATAAGGGATGTGATGTGGAACTATGTGCAGGAATGCAAAACACAATCACAAACTAGGAGGCAACTCCTGCTGTTCCTGTTGGTGTTGGTGCTTGTTCTTTATGGCAAGCAGTGGATCATTAGCGGGATCCTCCTCATCGTCCTCCTCTATCTGTCTTACTTCCTCCACTTCTTCTATGTAATGCTTCAACATCGATTCAATGCCGTTCTTCAATGTGACACTTGAAGAGTCACACGATCTGCAGGCACCTCTCAGTCTCAAGAGAACGGTCCCTGATTCCTCCTCGAAACTCACAAATTCGATATCGCCTCCATCTTCCTGTATAGCTGGTCTGATACGGGTGAATATCAGCTCCTTGATCATCGCAATGATATCATCGTCTTCTTCATCAAAATCAGTGTCCTTACTCAACTGTAAGCTTTCATCGAAAATAGCCTCTCCAGAAGTCAAGCTCTCAGTCAGTATGCTAAAGATCTCTGGCTTGACCAGCATCCAGGAGAACGGACCCTTCTTTTCCACTGTGATGAAGTTCTCTCCAAACATGATTGACTTGACACCATCAATGGCGAAAAGCTTTCTGGCGAGTGGGGAGGAAAAAGCCTCACGTCCTGAGCGATACTCGACTGTCTGACCCGGTGGCAGGATCTGCTGGGAGGGTAGGAACTTCAGGGCATGGTCGTTCGGCGTCTCTTCTGTCTGTATGAAGAGGGAACGGTACTGCTGGTGGGATTTAAGTAGTGGGGGAAGACCCGATCTTGTGGGTAAACTGAGTCTTTGAAGAGCAAACGGACGCAAAAGGGCCCTCGACTGCGAAAACATGTCTCTGTTGATGCTAATAAACCTGAATCAGTAGCTTATATTCTCAGAAAGAGACTGGTATAACTGGTGATTTGCGGATTATTGCAAATGAAGACTTTATTACTGGTCGGTCGGCTTTAATTATTAATGTGTGGTGGAGACGGTACGGGCCACAACAGTATAAACTACTTACATAATGTCCAATGCTCAAACAATTCGACTACTGTTAGTTTTAGTATTAGCTATTAGTAAATTATATACACAAATGCGGATGCCGTCTAATCAGAACTTCGTGCTTCTGTCAAAGTCCAATGCAGAGATGTTCGACTTATCACACATTTGTCTGAATATACTCTCTTCCTGGTTGAACAAAGCGAGTGGGGTATCAAATTCTTTCAGTTCACCTTGGTCAAGAACCAGAATTCTGTCGTAGTTGAGGATTGTCTTCAGTCTGTGAGCAATACATAGAATGGTACAGTGGCTGAACTCGCTGATGATCGTGTTCTGAATCTTGGAATCGGTTTCATAATCAACTGAGGATGTGGCCTCGTCAAGAATCAGAATCTTCGAGTTACGAACCAGTGCTCTGGCCAAAGCCAGCAACTGTCTTTCACCAACAGAGAAGTTGGATCCCTCGTCTTCAACCTGCTGGTCCAAATGGAACTTATGCTGCTCACCCTCTTCGTCAGTGACCTTATTGACGTTCTCGATCAAACCAGCTCTTCTCAGTGCGTCCCATAGTTCAACATCAGAGCTCTGTCCAAAAGGATCCAAATTCTTTCTGATCGACCCAATAAACAGCACAGGATCTTGTGGAATAATCGAAAGCTTGGATCTTAGATCAAACAACCCAATTTGGGAGATGTCGATGTCATCAATCAGAATCTTACCTTGGGCCAGTTCAGATAATCTGTAAAGTGCAACCATGATTGTTGACTTACCCGCACCAGTTCTACCACAGATACCAATTTTCTCGTGTGGCTTGATTGAAACAGATAGATTCTTGAGAACGAGTGGAAGGTTTTCCCTGTAACGGAGAGAAGCATTCTCAAACTTGATTTCACCTTCCTCAGGCCATGACTCGGCAGGCTTGTTCTCTGGTCTTCTGTATGCGCCCTCCTGTTCCAATTGGTTAGCGTAGTGACACAATCTTTCAACTGAGTTCATCTCATTCTCAACCTGGGTGTAAGCTCTCATAATAAGAGACATCAGCCCTGTAATCTGTAGAACATTGGTCACCACCAGACCAGCAGATGCAGCATTAATGTTGAAAACTCTGCAGACAGACAGCAAAGACACGATCAAGGCAAGACAACCGGACACGATATCCAAATGGACGGAAATCCATCTTTGGTTGGCGATCACAATGAAATAAGCTTCATTCATCTTGTCAATCAACTTGGTGTTCTTGATCAAAAATCTCTCAGCTGATTCATAAGCCTTGATAGTCATCATACCAGATAAGATCTCGTTGAAGTTGTTGTAAACCAGGGATCTTTGTACGGCTTCAATTCTCTTCACTTCACGGGAACTTGCTTGGTAATAGTTGGCGAAGGATATAATCACAACAAGAAGAGGCGGAATGACAAGAGCGAACCATGGGAAGTAGCAGATACAGAGAATCAGGACACCAATCACGTAAGCGGTTGGATGAAGGAAGAGTCTGATTTGATCACCAGTCTCATTATCCAAGGCATCTGTATCCTTAGTAAATCTATTCAGAATTCTTCCCATTGGCGTAGTATCGAGGAAACTCATTGGTGTGTGAAGCACTCTAGAGAGTGCTTTCAGATTCAATCTTCTAGATGACGTGATGGTGATATATCCCACAGTGACAAACTCAACACCAATGAACAAGATAGATAACAGTGAGAACATGACATAGAGGCCAATGTAAAAACCCTCAGAGCGTTCACGCCACTTGTAACCGACCCAGAAGGATAGCCAGACATTGGTGAAGATAGAAGTGAAAATATCAGCCACAAGAAGGAACAAAGCCAAAGGAATGGCAAACACTCCAAAAATACCTTGACCTTCTTTCATGTAGTCTCTGTACACAGACCATCCGATCTGGTTCTTTGCTCTTTCCTCCTCATTCACCAGAATACCAGCTTTTTGTTTCTCTGCGTCCGTTGCAGTCTGCTGTTTGGAGATCGCCAATGCCAGCTTCTCATCTTCGTCCAAAGCAATAGCGTCCTCTTCGACAATCTGTTCTTTGTTCTCATCTTTGGCATTCTTTGAGAACTCCATCAACTGAACAAAGGCTTCGTTCTTTGCCAGTAATTCATTCACGGTTCCAATATTGATAGATCCATCACCGTTGAGGAAAATGACTCTGTCAGCACTCCCAATCAAACTCAACTGATGTGTAGCTAGGACCCTTGTTTGGTTCTTCAATACACCTAAGAAACAGTCATCCACAATGTGCTTTCCAACCTTCGAGTCGACGGCACTTAGGACATCATCAAATAGGATGATAGGGTGCTTTGAATAGACGGCTCTGGCTAGGGAAATTCTAGCCTTCTGTCCACCGGACAATGTGATACCACGCTCTCCAATCTCGGTGAAGTCACCAGCAGGGAAATTCTTCAAATCGTCTTTCAAACAACAAGATTCTAGAACAGAATTATACCATGCTTGATCGTACTCTTCTCCGAAAAGAATGTTGTCTCTCACTGTTGCATTTTGGACCCAAGGAGGTTGGGAACAAAGAAGTGGTTTCGATTGATATCTCAAGGACCCCTGTTTCTTCGACATGAAGCCAGATAAAGCGGTAATCAAAGATGATTTTCCAGAACCGATTGGACCAGTGATGATAACAAACTCATTCTTTTTGATCTGGAAAGAAATATCATGGAAGCCCTTGAAGACAATCTTCTCTTCGGACTTCAAGCCTTCACCTTCATCATCATTCGTGGATGATTTTTGCAGATCAGAAGATTCCTTAGTATCCAACGGGGTACCTTCTTCTTCAGCTGGTTCACCCTGTGTGGTTTCGCTCTCTTCAGATGGAAATGTACCCCACTCGAACGTAGCGTCTTTCAACTCAATAGCGACATCATCACCCAAAGGTGATTCCGATTCTTCCTGTTGTAGCTTTTCATCGTCACTTGTGAAAGAACTCTCAGAGTCGTCCAAGATGTCATCACCATACTGAACGTTCTCGTCTCCACTCTGCAAGTACTCACGGACTCTATTCAGACCAATCATACCGTCAGCACCCGTTGCAAGTGCAATTGGCAGCATCGTGACCTGACTGGCCAGCACGGAGAACAAAGACAATGAGGAGAAGATAGCACCAGGGTTCTTATCATTTCTGACAGCGTAAAGAACGAGGAAGGCAACCATCGAGGTGAAGGAACTCAGCGAAACACTGAAAGCTAAGAGGAAGTTCTTGATTGCCTGCATTTTGAAAATGATTTTGGTCTCTTTGGTTCTTCTGTCGGTGACTTCCTTTTCGTAGGCATCTTCCCAGGAGTAGAACTTGATAATCTTCATGTTGTTCAAGATTTCTCTCATCATGGAGATTCTTTGATCGGTGAAGATCGTTGCACCTCTTCTCATTATCATCAGTTTTTTCATAGCACTGGTTATTATAACGATGGAGATGAAGAAGACAGCAATACCAGCAAGAGATGAAACACCAATATTGACAATCAACAGGGCAATGGCGATAGCAACTGGGACTGGAACAGTCACACCAAATGGTTGAAGACCGATAGCCAGATCAATTCTAGCAAGATCTGTTGACATCAAGGAAGTGACTTTACCAGGAGTGAATTTGTGTTTTGTCTTTGGGTCTGCAATAAAGGCCTTTCTAAGAACAGCAGTACTGAGAACAGCCTTACAATGTGCACCAGTTGTCAGTGATCTGAGAAGACACTGATTGATACAGATACCGTTGAAGAACACAATCAGAACGACACCGAAGGAGTAGCCGATACCTTTACCGACTTTCACTGTTGGGTCAATAGTACGTCTTTCGACAAAGTTGATGAGTTCTTTTGATAACAAAGGAACAAGAACGGAACCAACATCAGCTGCAGTCTTGAGTATTAGCGCCCAGGTGTAGTCCCATTTGAAAGTCATGTACAGGGCATTGATGAGGGCTAGTTTTGGGTATTCGTGTAGTTCTGCTTCTGTTGCATTTGGGTTCTTCTTCAGTAGTTTTGCCCTGTGTTTTGCCAGGATGCTCTTCAAATTGAGCTGGAACTTATCGAAAGTGGTGTCAATCGACATGTCTTTCTCCAGGTAGAAAAGATCATTGGGCTGGAGGGTTCTCTTGTAACCAACACGGAGAATAGGCTGTAACCACCAGAAGAGTATTTTGTTGAGGAAGAATGTGTGTTTGAGGGGGTATCGCTTTCTTTCGGAGTCATCTTTCGGAACTGGGGGCACCTTCTTTGACAGCAAAGGCGTCAGGAGTCTGTGCTCCAGCATCGGGAGGTCCGTCTCCTCTTCGACTGTAGGCGGTGGCATCTCGATGCGAAGTTGATAAATGGCAAAGTCCTAAACAATTGGGACTGGTCAAAATGATGATGGGACAGTAGTACTTTTATAAAAAGTGAGTAGAAACGCCGAGACTAGAAGGCAAGCCGCAAGTCCCTGTTAATTCGAGACGGGAAACGGCGCTTGGGCACTGGAGACTGGGGACTGGAAACTGGGACTAACTGGAGACTGTAGGGACTGGCGGGTCTCGTTGGACTGGAGATTACTAAACAAAGGACGTACAGCGTAGCCGTTTCCGGTAAGATTCGCGCCGAGACAGTGAAAAGGGTGCGTTTATTTGCCAACTTGGAGACTCATGTAACAACAGCGTAGACCCTGAAGTTAGCGGAAAGGACGATTTGTGTGCTTCCGAAATGGAAAACTTTGCACTGTCTCTATAGACCAATATGTCAGAAGGGTATTCAGGAGCTTTCTGTGCCTCTGATTTCGCTTTTGAGCCCGAACTCTCGGAATCTCGGAAGATAACGGTGTCAACATTACTCTAGTTGACAGTAACAATAGGGTGAGCTCGTACGTAAAAGGTGCTTATAGCTTAACTCACATCCGGCCTCTGGTTCAATCAATCATACGCTGGCCCAAGAAACCCTTTTCTCTACGGCACTAGTTGGTACAGCCGTGATCATATACGCTGTTAATGAATTTCTTCACTCGTCACAATCATGTCTAGCCCTTTGATGGTTTCACTACAAAAGAGTCTCCTTCCTGAGAGTAGTAGTACCATGGTCAAACAGTAAAAGTCACTGTGTCTGGTGGCTTGATACCATCAAAACAGACGCTCATGCACTAACACTACTCGGTATATGTTGACTTAACTCCAACCATTGTTGAAATGAGGGACACTTCACTATAAAGTATCCGGGTAACCTCTTGATCCTAGCAAGCTTGGAATTGACACCGAAACTAATTCACACGTATCAAAACAGATCAGAAAAAGGTAAGAACCACCAAACACCGTCAAAACCATTCATATCAGCCCCCTTCTTGATCAATTGGCCTCTCCTCCATTATGTCCTTTAGAGGTGCCAAGTTCAATCAACCGCTAGGTACTGGCTACAACCAGCAGATCCCCTCCCAGGCCCAGTTCAATAATCCAAATCAGTCGACGACCAGTCAGATACTCGAACAGTTCAATGCCTTTAGTAAAAGAGTCGAGACACAGTTAGATGATCCACGTCTCAACAAGATCAAGCCTTATATCCCCCAAATTGGTAGATTCTTGATTGTCGCAACTTTCTACGAGGACTCCCTCAGAATCATCAGCCAATGGTCCGATCAAGTGTATTATCTGTGGAACTACAGACACATCCCTTACTTCCTTGTGATTATCCTTCTGACCACAATTGTCATTGCAATGTTGGTTGCCTCCACGCTGATTGTCCGAAAGAAGCACCAAATCTATGCCTCCATCGCATTAATCTCGGTCATCATCCTACAGGGCTTCATGTACGGTCTATTTGTTGGCTCTAACTTCATCCTGAGAAACTTCTCGCTGATTGGAGGGCTATTGATTGCCTTCTCTGACACATTGGTTAAGGAGAAACAAAAGTTTGCTGGTCTTCCTGATGTCTCTTCGAACAACCACTACAAGAGTTATGTTCTGCTTGCTGGAAGAATCCTGCTGGTCTTCCTGTTCTTCACTTTCGCAGCTACCAAGTCGTGGTTGACCACCATAATTACCTCCATTGGTATCTTTGCCATTGCATTCGGCTTCAAGACCAGATTCGCCTCTGCTGTTCTGATCACCATCCTCTTGTTCTACAACATCACACAGAACTCCTACTGGTTCGGCAACCTGTCTGAGGCTAAGAGAGACTACCTGAAGTACGAGTTCTTCCAAACTCTGTCCATTATCGGTGGTCTTCTCCTGGTCGTCAACACTGGTGCTGGTGAGTTGTCCTTCGACGAGAAGAAGAAGGTCTACTAAACAATCCAATGAACATACTCATCATCCAGTATATACAAACACAAAACGAAACAATCCCACTACCACACACTACACAGCTCAACGTGCTGCCTCTCTCATTTGTAGATGATTCGGGTTCTGTAGACGTCCCTGGCGCGCTTCCTTCTGCCAAATCTGTCAGGGCAACAACATCAGCCACTTCGGCATATACCCACATGGCAAGAGGTTAACTAAAAAATTCTCCACATCGACAAACTTCTTAACTTCTTCACACGAGTCCTTTCCAGATCACAAGATGGCACAAAAAGAGGCGCCGATGGTTGGCGAGGCCAGTCTGCTCAGCGATCTGTCCACGGCGCTCTTCCAGGGCGAGCAGCTGGGTCAGCGGCTCTACTCCCTGGCGCTATACGTCACAATGACCATCCCTAGACTGACACTGCGACTCCTCTCCTACTCGGTCAGCATACGGTTGAGCTTCACGACGCTCTTCCTGATAGTGCTGGTACTGTCTGCTGCCGCTGGTATCTATGTGCGGTACAAGACCGTGACAAGCTACTCGAGGTCCAAAGAGGACCCTGCCGATGCCAAACAGAAGAACAAGGAGGACACCACCTTCATCAGAGACGATCTGACAGAGAAGACGAGATACGGCTCGGGATCTTACCTTGACGAGTTCCTCATTGCACTGAAGATATTCGGGTATTTGGAGAAGACTGTGTTCAATGAGCTGGTGAATAATATGAAGACACTCAAACTGCAGAAGAACGACGTCTTCAACATGGACGATAATACCGGCTTCGTCATTGTCGTCGAGGGAAACGTCCAGATCTTCAGCAAGGTCTCGAACTCCTCCAACTCTCCCAAAGACAGAAGTATGTCATTTGCCGCAGATGATGAAGAGCTGCTCTACACATTCAACAATGAGCTCGCTGACGACGATCTCCTCGTCGACTTTCACAATTCAAAGTATCAGCTGCTGAACGAGGTCAAGACTGGAAACCCACTGTCGTCCCTGGTGGATATACTATCCCTGTTCACTAATGAGGAAGAGCTTCAAAGCAGTCAGAGTGGCTCCCCTAAATTCATGTTCCAAAATCCCAAGCAGCAGTTGCAACAGACTCCTCGCTCGAGGGCCAGAAACGCTAACAACGACATCATACCTTTAAGCTTGGATAACACTATAGAGGAGTCGCAATCATTTGATGTTCCTAAGAGTGCTCCACAGACAATTGCAAAGACTACAACCAACTCCACAATTGCAATCATCCCAGCCGACTCTTTTAGAAAGCTCAGAAAGCGTCATCCTAAATCGTCGGCCCATATTGTCCAGATGATCATGACTAGACTCTATAGAGTCACATTCCAAACAGCACATAGCTACTTGGGTCTGACTAAGGAGATCTTTGAAACAGAAGTTAAGCTGAACAAACAGGTCAAACAGCATTTACCAGAGTACTTGTACGATGGCGTTATCAAAAGGTTGAATGAACCCGTGTTCGATGAAGAGAATGATGAACCTCGAAGAGGGAGACCTAGCATGAATCTGAAGCAGAGTCACCGAGACGGTTCAGCTTCCCCCGCATCTTCGAGAAATAACATCCCAAAGCTGAAGAAGCAGGAATCCAGACACGTTATACTTGCTAACGACATGGGTAATTCACACAACCCAGGGGATCTTCTTTCCAATGTTCCCCTAGCCACATCAAGAAAAACGTCAAAGGCCTCTGTACCTTCAGATAATGACGATGTCCTACACAAAACCTTCACTGGAGAGGTTGAATCGCAGGAATTCTCCTTAAAGGTTGCATTGGTGGAAGGTATGTTCAAATTCCTGGGTATCGACAGTGAGTCGTTTCTCCCTGCTAAGAACAAGATCGGAAGCCATGGCGTAAATTCGGCATTCAACAGTCCAATGCCCTTTGTGGTCTATCAACAGTCACCTCAACCAGAAAGTCCAGGAAGAAAACCAAGAACGTTCAGTACTACGAGTTCCAGTCGTTTTGACTTCAATGAACCTCCGTTAGGCTCCCAGAATGGAGGCTCGTCCGCAGACAGTGATGTAGATGTTAGATTCAACTATCAAGAGATTCTAAAACATTTTGCTGACAACTTGGAATTGCTTCAGGTGAAGCCAAACACTACACTAGTGCACCAGAATAAATTAGAGCAGAATGGTCTTTACTATGTGATTTCGGGAAAGCTCGATGTTGTCTACACAGACCCCAGTGGCAATGATAAACTGGTTCACTCTGTGAGACCTGGGGGAGTTGCTGGTTACTTGGGCTGCTTGGTTGGTTCGAAGTCGATGGTCAGTATTAAGTCTACAGAAGGTACTGAAGGGTGCTTTGTTGGATATCTTTCTAACACAAAGATGGAGATTCTTTGTGAAAAGTACTTCATGATCTATCTCAACATTGCAAAAAGCCTAATCAAGTCTCTGAGTCCAAAGTTATTGAAGCTGGACTCAGCATTGGAGTGGATTCAACTTGATGCTGGAGACACACTGTTCAAACAGGACACTTCGGCAAATGGTATCTATATCATGCTTAATGGTCGACTCAGATCCTTTTACGAGAATCCAACGACTAAAGAGATCAAGATCCTCAATGAGTACGGGCAAGGGCAGACGTTTGGAGAACTCGAAGTGTTAACTGCAGTTAAGAGATCTAGTACTTTTGTGGCTCTCAGAGATTCAGAAGCTGCTAGAATTCCTAGAACTCTCTTTGAGATCCTCGCCTTGGAGAATCCATCGATCATGATCAAGGTGTCAAGAATTGTGGCAAACACTGTCAAATTTGAGGAGAAAGCCAATGAGGTTATTGAACCAGGAAGAGATCTATTCAGAATTCCCACTCCTGAGACAGGGCCTGGCAAGTCGGTTAACAACTCTAACTACAGAACGATTACGATTCTTCCTACAAGATCAGGACTCCCAGTTAACGAATTTGCAGCAAGGCTCATCCAAGCATTCAAGAATGTGAACAAAACAGTCATTGGTCTGGACCAAGTTTCGACGTTGACTCATCTTGGCCGTTATGCATTTGACAAGATTTCAAGACTCAAACAGTCCGGTTTCTTCTCTGACTTGGAAGAGAACTATGAGATTGTGGTTTATATTGCAGATACTTCTGTTAACTCCACATGGACCACAACCTGTATACAGCAGGGTGATTGTATCTTGCTCCTAGCCGATGCATTGGGTGATCCAACTGTTGGTGAATATGAAAGACTCCTACTGAAAACGAGATCTACTGTCCGCACCGAACTGATCATGCTACATCCAGAGAGATACGTCGAACCTGGGCTTGTGAGTAAATGGTTGAGAAATAGAGTCTGGGTCGACACACATCACCACATACAGTTCAATCTGTTCAAGTTCCAAGAAGGCGCAAGTAACGTGAACACTAAGCGCCAGATCAAGAGCCAAATCCATCAGTTGTTTCCTCAGTTATTGAACAACCCGAACATCAACAGTCTCACTATAACACTTAAGAACCAATTTGACCAAATTTTGAAGTCCAAGAACAGATTCCATGACCAAACTTCATTGATCCTACCACACAAGAATGATTTCATGAGACTTGCAAGAATTCTGTCAAATCAAGCCTGTGCTGTTGTTTTAGGTGGTGGTGGTGCTAGAGGTTTCAGTCATCTCGGCGTTCTAAAGGCTCTTGAAGAGAATGGTATTCCGATTGACCTTGTTGGAGGGACATCCATCGGTTCTTTCATTGGAGGACTCTATGCTAAAGAGTATGATCTGGTCCCGATCTATGGAAGATCGAAGAAATTTGCACATAGAGTTGGTTCTTTGTGGAGAAATCTGCTGGACTTGACAATCCCAGTGACGTCTTACACCACAGGGCATGAGTTCAATAGAGGTATCTGGAAAGTATTTGGGGATTCAAGAATTGAAGACTTCTGGTTAAATTACTACTGCAACTCGACCAATATTACCAATTCTTGTATGGAGATTCACGACAATGGTTATGCCTGGAGATTCATCAGAGCCTCGATGTCCTTAGCCGGTCTACTACCTCCAATCACGGATAATGGATCAATGCTGTTGGATGGAGGGTATGTTGACAATCTTCCTGTTGATGAAATGATGAAGCGTGGTGCTAGTACGATATTTGCAGTTGACGTTGGATCTGTCGACGATAGATCTCCAATGAACTATGGAGACTCCTTAAGTGGTCTCTGGATCTTTTTCAACAGATGGAATCCCTTCTCGAAAGAACCTAACATTCCAACCATGTCAGAAATTCAGTTGAGACTGTGTTACGTTGCCTCTGTCAATGCTCTTGAAAGGGTCAAGAAGACCCCAGGAATCATCTATCTGAGACCCCCAATTGAGAACTATGCCACTTTGGATTTCGGGAAGTTTGAGGAGATCTACAATGTGGGATCTATCTATGCTGACATGGTGTTGAAAGAACTGATTGAGAACAATGAATTGCCAAAGATTCCAGGTATCAGCGACAGCAAGGATAGACCTACCCACCCACAAAGAAGAAACAGTATTTAGAATTCGACTACTACGCATAGGCATTTATTTATATTACATACTCCCTACGAATAATGATGCATTATTAGACATGACAACGATTAGAATACACATTCAAACTGAATAGCTCCTCCTGTGATCCTATTGCTCGTCCTCATTGGAGGCTCTAACCAAGATGACGGAATCACCCCTCACAAAGATTATTTCAGAGTTTTTGGTCTTTTTCGTAAGATCTTCACCATCGACCGGTATATCATATATTGCCTCCTCGGCGTCACTAAGCACTATGTTGCAGTGGGAGTCGTAGGCCTGTAATGAGGTTGGTTAGTATCTGAAGCGGTATCGCCTTTTCTCGAGAAGAGTCAAACTTACCTGCAACTTCCCCGTTATTTCTCTGGATCCACGCAGTTTGACGTGTACTTTTTCGTCAAGTAAGAGTCTGATGAAGTCTAGTGGCTCGCTTGTCGTCTTTTGGCTCATCGCTGTCGATATTCTCTCTGATTGTTGTCTTCTTTGTGTCCCAAAACAGTTGGAAAACTCGCTTAAATTGGGCGGTTCGAAATTGAAGTGTGTGTTGATCTTACGTAATTGCTGACTGTTTTTTGTTGATGGAAAAAAATGCCGAAAAGTTCATGAAAAGAGCCAAATTGGCACGAAGAAGAGGAAGAGACTGTTTCTGTGAGCTGCTTAGAGATGCTGTGGAAGAGAGAGTTTCACCATTCGGTGGCACAGCTGGCGAGAGCAAAGCCTAAGCTTTTAATCAGACCGCCAATCGCACCA
>JAJMFU010000044.1:0-78641 GCA_030574915.1 Komagataea wickerhamii
AGTCGAGTTGGCTGACGCTGCTCCAGCTCCAGAGGCTAAGATGTCCATCTTGTTCGAGGATGTCTACGTTCCAGGCTCTGAGGTTCCAACTTTGAGAGGTAGAATCTCTGACGACACCTGGGACTTCACCAAGAACGACTTCTTGAACAAGGTCTACTAAATGGCGAATCTCATGTGACAGCAGATAACTAATATAGAGAACTGTGTTTATCTTTAATTATTCCACACAAAGATTGATGACTACATTCTACCGTAGTGTGAAAGTGCTATTATATTCATGGACATTAAAGTATTCTTTCTGTACAAGTAAGAGAGCTGAGCTTTCTCAACTCAACTCTATTTGGCAGCTTGTGCCTGTTGTCTCTCGAATTCAGCTTGCTTCTCCAGTTGTTTCTTCATCATCTCTTCCTGAGTTGGAATGTTACCTTCCACTAGATCTTTCAATTTGAAGGTTTCCTTTGGAATATCAGCCTGTTGCTTCAACTTGGCCTCTTCCTCCTTGATCAGCTTCTGGAAGTGTTGGTAGTTTCTAACACCTTCGTCATGGATAGCATCAAGTGGGAACTTCTGCTTTGGAATTGGAAGACCAATGATGGAGTTCAAGAAGGTAGCAGCTCCCTTCTTAGAGTTCTTTGATTCGAATTCTTCACGCAGTTTGGCCACTCTCTCGTTGAACTCTTCTGGTAGCTTAGACTTGTCCTTGTAAGATCCCAAAACAGGTCTGACATCCTTCACTTGCTGGGTGGCCAGGTACTCCAAGAATGGGATCAACTTGATTAGCTCATCATCTGGCTTTCCCTCCCATTTGTCCAGCTTGATAGCGTTCTCCGGTTGGAGCTTGATGGAGTCATCTTCAACGTCAATGATCAAAACCTTGGACAAGTCTCTGTTCAGTTTAGACAAATCCTTGATATGGGCACCATCCTTATATAGACAGTGTTCCTTGTATAGCTGGTAACTGATGTATGCTCTCAATGGATCCAACTTCTCGACAATTTTCTCACTGTACATCATGTAGTTCGAGGAGAAAAGGACAATCTCGTAGTACTGAGACAAGTAACCCAAGAAGTAGTCAACACCAGGTCTCTTAGCAGTCTTCCAACCGGTCTTCTGACTCCATTCACTGTGAATCAGCAAATCTTCCAAAGTCAGAACAAGTGTCAGAGGTCTCTTGTATGGCTCAGGTGGAGACTCAGGCAGTAAATCTGGGAATGGTGGTTCTTGGAAGTAGGTGAAGATGGAGTTGAATCTGGCTCTGAATCTCTTATAGAGGAGGTCCATGGTGTAACCATTTGGAATGCCATCTCTCACCTTTTCGTCTTCATCGTCTTCCCAGTTTCTGGCTAGGTAACCAGCGCCACCGAGACCAGCAGCAAAGAAACCAATGTAAAACCAGTTAGCGTATCTTTCTCTCTTGATATCAGTGGATGACATTGGACGGGATCTTCTCTCCCTCGGTTGTCCTTCCTTCGATTCCTTGTTCTCTTCCTTCACTGGTTCTTCCTCTCCGGACTTCTTTGAAGCGTTGGCTTCATCAGCATCGATACCAGCTTTTGCGAGGAGATCATCAGTTAGGATAGATTGTGGTTTCTGATCCTTCTTTTGTTCCTGTAGCGACGTTGATGATGTGGAGATGGGCCTCTTGTTGAGGAGGTGGCTCGATCTTCTTAGAGCTGCAGCGGATGCGGCGGAAAAGGCCACACCACCCACCGATCTTTGGCACACAGATGCAGCCAGACGAAGTGATGCACTCATTAGATGCGTATTGGACTAGTGCTCAGAGGAATCTTGTGACAGCCGGAGCAGCTTCCCACCACGCTCAAAAGTGCGACTTTGGTGATTTTTCCACCTTCTCGACAAATTCCGGTCAGTTGTCATGTGATGTCACGTGTAATAACACCGGAATATACCCTTTTAGGAACATTGTAAACATGTTTTGGTTCCTCTGAACACGATGAAATTACACATAGCACTTCAAATCGGCTACGAATCCTCCAAAAGTCACTCATTTAGCCAAACATATACCGGAAGTCTCGGCTTTAGTCTAGTTGGTTGGATTTCAATTGGATTTATTGGTTCAGCAGCCTCACGAGAGTCAATAGAGACAGATTGCATCGCTTATCAAGAGTTGCTCTGACATGTCATCCATCGAGCAGGTGCTCCATGATCTTTATGGAGAAGCAGCTAGAAACTACAATGAATGTGTAATGGAGGAGATCAAGAACAGCAATGAATCTGCGTTCAATCAGTACGAGGCTGTCATTCAATTGATCAATGCTCAGATATCGGGACTCAAGAGACAGGTTGACCTAGAGGCATTATCATCGACAAACAAACTGGCACTCGGAAGGATATTTGAACTCAAGTCTAAAGCTATCACGAGAAAGTTGGCGCTGGCCCAGAGGATTGAAGGCCGTGAGATTTACACAATAAGCACCGACAAGCGAAATGATGCCTCGAGTTATTCCGGGTTCGCATCTGCGTTCAAAGCGGCTCCCAAAGTACTGAAGAGCGAGGGCTTCAAAACACCAAGAATAGTCTCACCCCCATCAGAGACGGTCCGTCAGAGGACCCAGCAGACATCAGCAGACTCAGTGAGGGATATGAGAAAGTCACTGGACCTCCCCAGACCAAGATCCTCGCTGGATCAGAGTAGCCGGTCAGGATCGGCTAGAAGGGAGCGTCCAAAGTCCATTGATCTCACCATCAACCAAGCTGCACTACTGGCCTGGGATCAGAAACCAAGGAAAGTATCACCATCTAATGGAACTCCAATTGCCACCAACCCGCGTTATCCAACAAGTCAGACGTCCAAACCGAAAAGAAGATATGAGTACCAACAACCTACTATTAATACCCAAATCACTCTAACGAACCCAAAATCGAAATCAAGACCGAATCTGAGATCTGCTCCAACTTCTCCGCAATTGGTTCCCGAAGGGTCCTTTACGCCCTATAACATGACCTCTCGTATTGCACCACAATCATCAAGTCCTACACCAAAGTACAGTGATCCAAGAATTGTTAAAATGATGGATGAACTCAATGGTGTCGACAAGCAGGCAGTTGAACAAATATTGGATGAGATTATGGTGACGGAGAGCTCACTGAAATGGGATGATCTTGCTGGACTCTCAGAAGCGAAGAGATCTTTGAAGGAAACTGTTGTCTATCCATTTCTAAGACCAGATCTGTTCAGGGGATTGAGAGAACCCATCACTGGAATGCTCCTTTTTGGCCCACCAGGAACCGGTAAGACAATGATAGCCAAGACAGTTGCGAATGAGTCGAACTCCACGTTCTTCAGCATTAGTGCCTCTTCATTATTGTCGAAATATCTCGGTGAAAGTGAGAAGCTGATCCGTGCTCTGTTCTATGTTGCCAAAAAGCTTTCCCCTTCAATCATATTCTTTGATGAAATCGATTCGTTATTGACTGCTCGAGCTGATGGCGAACAGGAGAGTTCAAGACGTGTGAAGACAGAGTTTCTCATTCAATGGTCGTCTCTATCTTCAGCTACTGCCAATGACAATGGCGAGAATCCACGAGTTCTCGTTCTAGCTGCTACAAATCTCCCGTGGGCTATTGACGAGGCTGCCAGAAGACGGTTCTCCAGAAGACTTTACATACCTCTTCCTGAGTTTGACACTAGATTATCTCAATTGAAAAAGCTGATGAGTACATCTCATCATTCGCTGAGCGACTCCGACTTCATAATAATTGCTAATGTCACGGAGGGATATTCTAACAGTGACTTAACCTCTTTGGCAAAGGAGGCAGCGATGGAACCAATTAGGGATTTGGGTGAGAGTTTAATCGATGTGTCTCAAAACCATGAGATCAGACCAGTGAGTATTTCTGACTTTGAAAAGGCTATGAATACAATTAAGAGGAGTGTTGGAAAAGAGACAATTTGCGTGTTTGAGGACTGGGCTTCGAAATATGGAAGTATGGGATCTTGAAGAGTCTCTTCTTCGCATGAACGCTAGTATAGACTGTTTGATTATTTAATGAATTTATCTACTTATAAATGGATTAACAGTATTATTCTCAGTGAAGATTGATTGGTAGTGTGTCTATGTAACTTATAAGATGATCCCGATCTCGCCCTCGATACTAACATCATGTGTCGGTACTGCACTATAAGAATAAAATGCTACTGAAACCCAAAAATCGCCGGCCAAACCGATACGGAAGAGCAAGTAACCTCATCTTCCATCAAGAGGCAACTTGGCCGAGTGGTTAAGGCGAAAGATTAGAAATCTTTTGGGTTTACCCGCGCAGGTTCGAATCCTGCAGTTGTCGCCATTTCTTTTTTTGCTAGCATGTACCGGCTAGCTTTCGTGCTTACTTACAACTGAGCTGTTACGCTCTTATTACTCCTCTACCTACCGCTGTGAAACCAGTCATAAACTGGTAAGTGCTGAGAATAGTGGACTTTATGATATCAGTCTTCAAACTACGCGGGGTCATTTGCTGAAGTCCATCTCATTAACGTCTAGTACGTTACGTTAACCAAATCTTTGCCAATTTAATGATACAGCGTAGTAAGATTCAAAGTTCAGTACCTTTTAATCTTCACATAACCCAGAACTGAACTGAACGAGTCAAACACTACTTAACGTATCCTAACGTTAATTAATGCTCTTTACATCAACTCCAGTTTGGGCCTCTTCTCTAAGCTCATCGCTGCTGCCCGAACCGCCTGGGAAAAAGATTCAAAAATTTTTCTATCAGTATGAAAAGCGATGAGCTTCTACCTAGTAAATATTCCACTATTACTCTCCACGTATACGCGAAGATGGAGTTAGCTATTGCACCACAGGACCAAGACATCCTATTGAAAGACAAGAATGTCATCAGCGAGACAGTTTTGGAGAAATACAGACTGGCCGGTCAAGTCTCCCAGACTGCTTTGACTTATCTAGTTAAACTCATCAATGATGCCTATCACTTGAACCAGGGCCCTAAGCTCTCCATTGCTGATCTATGTTTGCTAGGTGACTCTTTCATACAGTCATCCCTTAACAATGTTTACAAGAGCACCGTGAACGAGAAAGGTATTGCACAGCCAGTTACGATCGATGTGGATAACGTCAATGGTGGATTCGGACCAGAACTTGATGATGTTGCTAAGACCTTCGAGTTCTTGAAAGAGGGTGACATCGCAACTATCTCTCTTGGGTGCCATATTGATGGTTACACTGCTAATGTTTCTCATACCATCGTCATTTACCCACCAGGTGAGTTGAAAGATGGTGAGGTTGTCCCAACTGGTCCTCTGCTGGGAAGCAAGGCAGATGCTGTTGTTGCCGCACACATTGCCAATGAGACTGTTGTGAATCTTCTTGCTTGTGCCCTAACCCCAGAGAAGCTCCCACAGGTTCTCAAACAGTATAATTCCGATGGAAATGAGATTACCGGTTCTTTGATCAGAAAGATTGTTGATGAAATCGCAGAGAGTTTCCACTGTAAGGTGGTTCCAGGATCCAGAGTCAGAAGAATAAGAAGATTCTTAGCCGGTCAAGCTGAGGGTGTTGTCGCTGAGAGAGAATACAAAGGTGTTGCATGGAATGAAAGTGATCAAGAAGTTGCACTTTTAGAGAAGGCATCTACATCGAAGGATCTGATAAAGATTGACAAGAGCACCAGAGGAACTGGTGTGAGTCAAATCAGTGCTATTCCAACTGATGAGTTTGTTGTCACACCAGGTGAAGTCTACTTGGTGGATATCAAGATGACTTCCGTTGCCGAATTCCAGGATCTGGGTTTGTTGACGACAGAGACTCTAGATGGATACTCAGGAAAGAACCACGACTCAGAGACTATTCTGGCTAAGCCAAGTATATTTGTTCGTGACTTTGCTATGCAGTACACTTTGAAACTGAAGACTTCGAGACAAACCCTTTCCAAGATTGACCATGGAAGATCAGTCTACCCATTCAAGCTAAGTCATTTGTCCTCTAGTTTCCCAATCGATCTATCCAAATTGCATTCTCTAGGACCAGAGGCTCTACTTCCAGAAATTGAGTCTATCAAGAAGGAGCTCAAGAGTGCTAGACTAGGTTTGACCGAGATTATCAACAACCGTTTGGCTGTTAGCAAGAACGTCTCCATTGTCAAGTTTCTGCCGTTCAGTGCCATCTTGACCTGTGCGAACCCAACTGGTGCCCACGGTTACGATGCTGAGAACCCAACACTTCCAGGGTTGGAACTACCACTACCAAGACTGGGAATCTCCTCACTGAAATTGAAGCAACTGATAAAGAAGAACAAAGCCGTTTCTCTTCCAGTCGCCAGAGAACAGTCCACTGTTGTTTTGATCCCATCGGGTGTTTCTTCCAAGCCAGAGCTATTGAGATTGACTGGCGGTAGCAAGACAGCTAAGCCAAGTTGGGTGCATTCCCAGTTCCAACTGGATGAATCGAAGGATGCCATCAGAGGCTCCATTGAACTGGTCAAGCTAGGACAGGACAAGAGATTCGGTCTCAATATCCGTGAAACTCAGCCATTGAAGCTGAACAAAGTGTTGGCACAGAAAGAAGCTGCTGCTGCTTCTGCTTCTGCTGACCAGATGGAGATTGAATAGATACTACCATTTATTATAGATTCCACTGCACATTTTTGAGAGATGAGTAGACAGTAGTTAATGTATACAGTTACCCGGAGTGTCACATATTCGGCGAACTTCCCAAATTGGTCATTTTTTCGGCCTTTTTCTCGACTTTTCAAGAATTGCCAAAAAAACGACAAAACCAGAAAACAGTTGGAAAATAAACAAACTAACCATTTTGGAGTGTTTTGTGTGTTTTGCAAAGAATTGAAATCAAAGAGTAAGTCCAGAGCAGGTGCCAACACGCGTTGAGCAAGGAGATCGAGCGTGCACAGGGAACAGACAGCCAAATCCCGCCTCCAATTGAGCCGCGAGGGGGTTGGAGATCGTGCCTTTGTTTTTGTTTGTCGCCGCTGAATCAGGGGAGCGGTCGACAATTCACAATGTTATGCTGGAGGAATTCCCCGGAAACATGGGCAAAACGACCTCCAAGTATCCCATCAGTGGTGTACCATTGAAAAGTACACTGGCGAGAACACCTAGACCCCATTTGGAACTACATTTCCCAGCCAGACATAGCGTTCAGCCTCCTTATCTCATTACGTGTTTTTTCAACAAGGATTTAAACTAACAATGACCTACAGAAATGTCTCTATCCCGTGAAGATTCCGTCTACTTGGCCAAGCTCGCCGAACAAGCTGAGCGTTATGAGGAGATGGTTGAGAACATGAAGGCCGTCGCCTCAGCTGGTCAGGAATTATCCGTCGAGGAACGTAACCTATTGTCAGTTGCTTACAAAAATGTCATTGGTGCTCGTCGTGCCTCTTGGAGAATTGTTTCCTCCATTGAGCAGAAAGAGGAGGCCAAGGGTAACGAGGCCCAGGTGAACTTGATCCGTGAATACCGTTCCAAGATTGAAGCCGAGTTGAGCAAGATTTGTGATGACATTCTATCCGTCCTAACTGACCACTTGATCCCATCTGCTGCTTCCGGTGAATCCAAGGTCTTCTACTACAAGATGAAGGGTGACTACCACCGTTACTTGGCTGAGTTCGCCACCAGTGATAGAAGAAAAGAGGCTGCCGACCTCTCACTAGAGGCCTACAAGTCCGCCTCCGATGTCGCTGTCACCGAGCTCACCCCAACACATCCAATCAGACTAGGTCTAGCTTTGAACTTCTCTGTCTTCTACTACGAGATCTTGAACTCTCCAGACCGTGCTTGTCATCTAGCTAAGCAGGCATTCGACGATGCCATTGCCGAGCTCGACACCCTTTCCGAAGAATCATACAAGGACTCCACGTTGATCATGCAATTGCTACGTGACAACTTGACTCTGTGGACCTCCGACATGTCTGAGACCGGTCAGGAAGAAGGTACTACTGAGGACAAGACCGAATCTTCTGGTCCAAAGGACGAAGAATAAATGAGATGGCGTATTATAAAAGAGTGTTCTGTTTTCTTCGTGAGTGTTGAGTATTTACCTTTTATACTTTTGATTCTATTTTTATATTTGAGCTGAAGATGTGTAGATTATCGTACTGTCTATATTGTAGTGGTAGCCACTGTCACTGGCATTGTTAGAGCGTCGTTGATTAAGGGCTTAGTTATTGCTCCCGTCTAAATTTAGCTGGCCCGGTCGCGCTCTCCTAAAAAAGCCAGCTTAAATAGGAGCCGGTCACTATCAGCGCGCCTAACGAACTCGACATTAACCTAGAAAATCGCCATCATAATGTCAGACCTCAATGGGATCTTCAAGATCACAAACATCTCAGTCGGAGCCATCAGTGTGATTGCCGGTGCGACTCAATTGCTGTCCGGAATGTGAGTTTGATCGTGGTGTTGGAAGCTGTCAAATATGTCATACTAACTAGCACGCCTACAGTCAGAGTGTAAGTGTTAATTGGAAGTGAAGAAGCAGGTTCTGCTCTCAAATTGTCCGTCATCTATTTGATGCTCTAGCTACTAACATCCATCAGTTCTTCCTTGGTCTATACCTGATAGCTCTAGGTTCCGGGGTTGTTCTTCTAGAATTCAACATCCCTCCAGCTGCCTACGCCTACGCTTCATTTGCCTTCTCATTCATCGGTAGAGGTGTTCTATACTTCCTTCTTGGAGCCCTTATTGCACATGGCAATGTCGTTAGAGTCATACTGGGACTCATTGTTGGAATTGTGGGTATTGCCTACGCAGCACTCGAGTTTGTGGACAGCGTTGAGCCACCAGAAAACTTCAGAAACGACTCACACGCACTTGCTGATGAAGAGGACGTTATCTAACTGGACAGGAGAGAGGAAGAAGCGAAGAGAAGAGGTGCTCGTATAGTAATAAAACAGTTGATCTTTGAGCAATTGCTTTGGTGATGTATAGTAGAAAAACGTAAACAAACAAGTTAAGAACTTAGCGGGCTTTGCTACACGCCAACCTTCACCACAGCGGTTGCGCTGCGGAGATATGGCGAACAGCAGCGGCTCAGATGGGCGAATAAGCATACCCGCTGACTCTTTCACCGCGTTCCGCTTGCTCTACGGGGAGCCGGAGCAGTTCAGCAAGGCTGCAGCGAGTGTGCTATTGGGAGGCATTCCCGCAGTGTGGTTTAAAGAGCAGAAGAGCAGTCTGCTGAGGAGCTGGACAAGGTCGCACTACAATGGGATGCTCAAGGGAGTGAAGAAGATGGCGGAGGCGAGGGGCGCTGTGTATAAGATGCCCGGCCAGAACCAGGTGGACTACAATGATCGTTTTGTGAACGCAGTGTTTACGGCTGAATGCGCCGGCGAAGACGAAGAAGAAGGAATCGATTTTGGCTCTGATGATACTGAGGAGGTAACTACTGATGGTGGCGATGATTATGATGTTACCGGAGGCCATAGACCTGTACCCAGAAGAGAGGTTCCTCGTATCACGGTCGCTGATGCTGATGAGAGTACCATGAACCAGACTTTTGTGACAGCTCCTGAAGAGGCAAGCAGATATCGCCTTCCAGAGAGAGAAATGCCTGATTCTAGTCAGTCACCACTAGGAATTCTTGATACAGCTACAACGAGCACGGGGAAATCGAATGCTAGTACTGGGAGGCTACAGAATGCGGAGGCTGTGCCCGTGTTCAAGGTACCCAAAGTTCAATTCACTGCATCTCCGCCCGAATCGAGAGGTTCAAGGTCGAGAATGGTCAGTTTGAGACCAACTCCACAGGAAGAAGATGATCTAAACATCCAACCATTAAAATCCCATCACCACTTGTCACTTAATCGATTGAGGAAAATGGCATCCAGAACATCAACTAGAATCGCTACTGAGAACAAAAAGTACCAACGTCGTGCTTACAATAGACTTAGAGGCTCTTATGCCGAGGGTGAGATTGTACGACTGGAGAAAATGTTGGTCATGGTCAAGCAAATGAAACAATCTTCTGCGACGTTTCAAGAGTTCACAGAGCTTGAACCTTGTGATACAAGAGTATTGGAAAGATGGAAGGAGTATATTGTTGTTGTGAGGTACACTGAAGACATCGACAACCCGATGCTTGTACAGTTGTACACAAAAAGGGAGATTCCGAACCAGTTCAATTCGAAGCATAATGAAAGCGAGTATGATTTTGTTTTGAGCAGTCAGTGCATTGTGAATCTTTACAACACACAAGATAAAACCATTTCTATTGTTAACAAGAATCGAGTTTACTTGCTCAAACCCCAGACCGCTACTTCCTCTATTAGATGGTTCAGTTTCTTTAATGAAGTGTTAGGAAAACACAAAGATGTGAGAAGATTCAGACTAGACATCCCACGAGTTGACTTGGCCATCAACCTCAAGTTTTCCAGAGAGATATTTTCAATGCTTGATTCGAAGCCGGATACCATGTATCTTATTATGAAGGAGGTTGGGTACTTTAGGGAGAATCCGCCTATTGTGAACTACCTTTCAGAGAAACTTCGTGGGAAGATGGCAAGTGCTGGGTTTGAGGAGTTATCTAAAACACTCGAAGGTCACGAGTCTGTATTAGGATTCTGTTGGAGGCACTATGATAGATTGGAATGGCTGTTCGGTGAGAATCTCAGCGCTCTCTTCTGGCAGCATGCCATGGACAAGACCCACACCTTGGAATTGAGAAAAATAGAACACTATCCTACATCGACCAGTGGCGAAGAAGAACCTGCCCCGATCGAAGGGTTTCTATCCAGATTAACATCTAATACCGGCAAGACGAAAAGTGGGTTACTCCAGAGACAGGTCTTCAAGTTCTTCTATCTGTTCTCATCCAACAATTTGTTGTTCTTGACACATTCTTATAAGGCATTGCCACCGGTTCCATACAGTGACACATTGGAATTATCAGAGAGTTCAAATCTCTTCAATGTGGAAAGCCATTACAGACACGGCGCCGAACAGAATCTTCCTCAAGTCTACGAACATAACCCGTATCCGATTGACACAAACAAACACATCAACTGGCTCACTCCTGAGCAGTCATCAGAAGATTTTACTAAGAGAGACAAATTTGCTCTGATTGACTTTGAGAGGAAGCTGGGGTTGACACTCAGGTCTAATGGTGTTATTGATATGACCGAAATCAAAGAGGTCAGATCATATGATCCAGTGAAGATACCAGTGTCCGTTGAGATAGCAAATGATCTATCATGGACTGGTAAAGTCGATAATAAGATCGTGACTACCCCAGAGTTATTGGAAACTCGAAAGGACTGCTATTTCGAGATCGAAATGGTCAGTGGAGTAGGTATGGTACTAAGAGCTCCAAGCGCCTCCATTAAAGCCGAGTGGATATCAAGATTGACATCATTAAAGGGATTTTGGCAGAGCAGGATCAGACGAGATATTCTAAACTTACAGGAGCTGAAAGTGGCTAATATCAAGAGCTTGAAGATTGACGAGTACGTCGATGCCAATGCAGGTGGGACGCATCTTAATCAATGGGAGAACTCACATGCTTCTGCGAATCCAGAGATTTATAACATTACACCAGCATCGATGTACCGCGCAGTGATCAGATCCGGATATATTTATCAGAAGCCTAAGAAGCACTCTACATTCAGAAGACTGTTTATTGTGTTGATCCCTGGATTCCTCAAGATCTATAAAGTTTTCACCAAGGATTTCAAAGGCGTTCCTAACTCATGCACTTATCATCAACATTATATGACTATCCCAATCTCTGAGTGCTATGTGTATTCTGGCAACATTTGCGAGCTTGACTTGCTTGATGCGAGCAACAACCATGGATTGGACAATGAGATCGACCCAGAGAGACACTCGTTGCCTAGAGTGTACGATGACGGGTGGTTGTCTTCTGACGATGAGTTATCGCGTTGTTTCACACTATGGTTTGGTAAGAAGCGTGCCATTGCTGGTAAAAGTCCAAAGAGTGTGAGCAGTACTGGAACGATGCAGAAGAAGAAGAAGGAGAAAATGAACGGTGGAGGGATTAATGGTAATGGCGGTGATAATGATGAAAGTGAGGATGAAGAAGAGAATGTGAATGTGAAAAAGAATCCTGGGTTGATTAGAATGGTTAGCAGATTAGGTGTGACGGGTAAGAGTATGGTGTTTATGTGCAAGTCTAGACAGGAGAAAGAGTTATGGGTGAGTTGCTTGAACGCCATGTTGGAGAGATTCGGATCATTCAGTGTGGAGTGATGTTACTACTACTACTACTACTACTAATAATAATAATACGAGCATGAAAGGATTATGTCCATTGTAGTGAGTCAGTTAAGTTATACATGATTAGAAGGAGATGTTTCCATAAACACCATTTTGATAGTTTTGTTTTATTTCTAGTATTGGCAGTTTCTGCTCATCAGGTAGAGCAAGTACATCATCATCAGGGATAGCTAGGACTTGTTTTATCAGTGCTAATTTCTCATCATCGAGTTCTTCCACTTGCACATTTGATTCGTCTGTTTGTTGTTGTTCCTGTTTGACCGGGTTGTTGTTTAGGAGGATCCCTGTGATTTGGTCCGGTGTTACCGAGTTCGTCTTGAGTAGTGCCTCGACTAGAGCATATGAGAGTTGTGGACATTGACTGAGGAGTTGTTCCATTAGTACTGGGTTTCTTTTAGACATGGCGACAGTTTCATTGATGAGGTTTTGTAGTCTTGAAGGGTCGACGCTTGAAAGAGTGGAGCTTATGAAATCAGCGTAGTTCTGGTTGGCCTGGAGGTCTATTCCTGGTGGGAGTGGCGGGAGCTCATCTTTCCTACTGTTCTTGCCCGTGCCATTTGGGGCATTGGAGACATTTGTCCCCGATGAGAGGGTGTTGTCATTAGTGAAGTCACAGCGGAGTTGTCTGTTACCAATGGAGTAGTTATTGAGGTTTCTGACGGCGGATGAGGCGGTTTCTAGGTCTGGGTACTCGACAAAGGCGTAACCTTTTGATCTGCCAGTGTCCTTGTCAAACATCATTTTGAGGGCAACGACGGGGCCGATTGATTTGGCAATGTCGAGGATCTGCTCTTCTGTTTGGTCATAGGGGATTGAGCCGACGTAGATGACGCGGCTGGGGGCTTTGGAAGTCATTATTTGGTGTCGGTTTTGTAGTTAATGTTGTATACTGATTTGTTGTGGGTATTGTTAAATTTGTTGATGTTTTTTCCATGTTGTTGTTAACTATGAGAGAAAAAGAGAAAGAGGATCGGCTAACATTACTACAGACTATTCTACGGACAGTTGAACTCTCTAAATCATTATCATTAACAGTATGCAGCTACTCAAATCTCGCCCTGTGTAGAAGATGACAAACACCAGACGAAGAAATTGGAGGCTGAGTGGCTAAACTTGTATAGTTGTTAGCTTTACACCGGTGAAAGCGACCACCAAATAGTCAGCTCGAACGCGGTATGGCTCTCTCGTAAATAAATACGTCCGTTTGCCAGTACTGTCAGAAACCGGGACATGAAGCAAAAATTTGTTATAAGATTCCCGGAAACCCAGCCCCATAAGAAAGGTTGTCTCGTAGGAAAGTCGTCAATCATCAATCAACCATCAACTTCTTTTGAAGACCAGCCATTACCCGGTCGTTGTGTTATGAATCCACATAATCAGTAGTAATAACCTTCATTATCTACTGTTGTTTAGGCAGAACTATTAGATCAGCAATGTCGTTAATGTGCAGTTCACAGAGAGTAAACTTATATCCCGTTTATTATAGATCATAGACTCTCTCCCCCTCTGTCTATCGTTCTCCCTCCCTTAACAGTGGCCCTACCACCGCATCGCGTTTGTTTACTTTTTGCTGACACGTAAACAAATTCACAATACTCAATCCGAAATAGATTCCTCTCTCTTTCTCTCTTTCTAATCCACCCCTCAAAGACTCAAATAGACACACCCACCCGCCATGTTCCCAGCCAGCCCCCGTGTGCTGCTGCTCATCATCGGTGTCGTCTTCCATCTGTTCTACCTATGGTCCATCTTCGACATTTACTTCGTCTCGCCGCTGGTCCACGGGATGGAACCACAGCTCTCGACGCCTAACCCGCCCGCAAAGCGTCTCTTCCTCCTCGTCGGTGATGGTCTCCGTGCTGATACCGCCTTTGACAAGATCACACACCCGGCCACTGGTGAGTCTGAGTACTTGACTCCTTTCCTGCGTGATATCATCAAAACTAAGGGAACTTACGGTGTCTCTCACACGAGAATGCCTACAGAGTCACGTCCGGGCCATGTCGCCATGATCGCTGGGTTTTACGAGGACGTCAGTGCTGTCACGAAGGGTTGGAAGGAGAACCCAGTCGATTTCGATAGTGTCTTCAACCAGTCGAACCATGCCTTCTGTATCGGTGCCCCGGATGTCATCCCAATGTTCGCGTCCGGTTCCACAAAGGATAAAGTCAGTGCATGGATGTATGGCCACGAGTTTGAAGATTTCACTCAATCGTCAATCGAACTGGACAATTACGTCTTCAAGACCCTGGACGAGATCTTCCTAAACTCTACCAAGGATAAGGAACTCCATGAATTGATCCATCAAGATCAAAACGTGTTCTTCTTGCATTTACTCGGTATTGACACTGCGGGCCACGCATACAGACCATACTCAGCAGAATACTACGACAACACCAAATATATCGATACTGAGATTGAGAAATTGACGCATAAGATCAGAGACTTCTTCGGTGACGATGAGACTGCGTTTGTCTTCACTGCTGACCATGGTATGAGTGCATTCGGATCCCACGGTGATGGTCATCCAAACAACACAAGAACTCCATTTGTTGCATGGGGTGCCGGTGTCAGCAAGCCAAAGTACAATGAAGTACCTATCTTCGATGATTACTCTGCCAACTGGGGATTGAGTGACATTCAGAGAAATGACATCAAGCAGGCCGACATTACTCCTCTCATGGCATACCTCATCGGTTTGAACTATCCTGTCAATTCCGTTGGTGAGTTACCTTTGGAATTCATTGATAATAAGGAAGAAGCCAAGTTGAATGCCCTGTACAAGAACGCTTTGAGTATCACTGAACAATACAAGGTCAAGGAACAAGAGATGAAGGAGTCCCAGTTTTTCTTCTCACCATTCGATGGATTTGTCAAGAAGCCAATCACTCAGTATAAAGAGGAGATTGAGGCTTTGATTTCTGATATTGCACAATTGAAGAAACCAGATGCCGAGAAGGAATCAGAGGCCATTAGATTAACCGAGGACCTGATCAAACAGAGTTTGGATGGGTTGTACTACCTCACGACTTACAACTGGTTGTTATTGAGAACTATCGTGACCCTAGGTTTCATCGGTTGGATCTCCTACTCCTTCTTGATTTTCCTCAAATTGTTCATCATCCCAACCACAGCCAAATTCAACGAGACCACAAGCACTGTGAATCTTGCCGTGACCTCCGTCATTGGTTTGTTCTTCAACTATCTGCTATTCTACCAGAAGTCTCCGTTCAACTTCTACATGTACTTGGCCTTCCCATTGTTCTTCTGGAGTCAGATCGTCTCAAAAAGCGACACTTTCATTGCCGGTGTCAAGATCTTCTTCCAGGGCATGGCACCTGCTGAGGTCGTTGGCTCACTTTTCGCTGTGGCTGTTGTCTACGAAGGTATCGTCTATGGATTCTTCGAGAGATATGTCTTCAGTGCATTCTTCGTTGTGTTGGGTCTATACCCTGTCTTCCTCAGACTCGAGGGCTTTGATGTCAAGAAGACTGTCTACTGGTTTGTGACTTGCGTCGCTATGAGTACATACACTACATTTGATGCTGTCAAGATCGAGGATCTCTCACAAATCAACATTGCTGGTGTCTTGATGATTATTGTTGCAATTATTGGATATTATGAGATCCTTCTATCCAGCAAGACGAAATCTCACGAAATCTCATCATACACTAAGACACTGATTTCTCTTCAGATCTCGTTGATTGCATTGATGGTGCTCATCACTAATAAGTCAGTTCTCTCCTTACAAGCTAGAGAAGGTCTACCAAAGATCTCACAATTTTTGGGATGGTCAAACTTCATTGCCTCTTTGTTTGTTGTTCCAGGTCTTCACTACTTGCAGCCATCCAAGGACTACCGTGTCAGACTTCTGATCATCTTCCTGACTTTTGCCCCAACTTTCATCATTTTGACCATTTCCTTTGAGTCATTGTTCTATGTGAACTTCTCCATCCTATTGCTACAATGGATTCAAATCGAGTCATCATATGCTGAACAAACAAAGGGTACCAAGAAGCCAGAATCACAAAAGTCATACTCCCAATTGTTGAGAGTTACAATCATCGGTTTCTTGTTCCTGCAAGTTGCTTTCTTTGGAACAGGAAATGTCGCCAGTATCTCCTCATTCTCATTGGACTCTGTGTACAGACTTCTTCCAATCTTTGACCCATTCCCAATGGGTGCCTTGTTAATGTTGAAACTGATGATTCCTTATGTGCTGTTATCTTCAGCATTGGGAGTTTTGAACCACAAATTGGGTATCAAAAAGTACACAATCTCAACGCTGATTATCTCCACGAGTGATATCTTGTCTGTGAACTTCTTCTTCCTGTTGAAGACTGAGGGAAGTTGGTTGGATATCGGTATCACCATCTCCAACTACTGTTTGGCAATCTTATCGAGTTTGTTCATGTTGTTGTTGGAAATTGTGAGTAACTTGCTATTGAGAAATGTCGACTACGGTGACGAAGCTGACGAGAAGGTTAAGACTAGTTAAGAAGTGTATATATAATATAAAGGGGAATAGAGCTATTTATTAGATACCATTGGTCTCTTAGTAGTATGTAAATTACCCTACTTTCACATAATCAAAACTCATCGCTATTAACCAAAAGTTAATTAAGCACAGTAAGAACAACGCCGCCATTACACAACACAGTTCTTATAAACAATGTCGGGCCGCAACGGGTACTCACTGAGAGACAGAGGCGGTGCTCCCCAGAAAAGACAGCGCACAGGCGAGCCATTCAGCGCCTCGCCACAGCCACCGTCGTTCTTCCCACAACAACAACAACAACAGTCCAGTAATGAATCTTCCTCGTGTGTCGTATACGTTGGGGGCTTCCCACCAGACTGGAACCTTACACATGTCCAGGGTCTAGTTGCCGGAAGTGGGCGCATAGTGGACATCAGACCGAGAATAGACCCAGGTGGGCGCAAGAACTTCGCATTTGTAGAGTATCAGGACCCACAAGAGGCTGAAAAGGCGCTACGATTGCTTTCGGAAGTCACGATTGGACCTAGAAGGAAGCTTCGTGTGGAGCTTTCAAAGGAAGGTATAAGAACAGGACAGAATGACCGTCCTATCTTAACGTTGGATAGGAAATTCCTGCCTTCTTATGTCGTCTTACCTCTCGAGATGAGAAATAACACAGAATTTGTACTGAACCCGGAATCATACGCAGATCCCCAGAATCAGCAATCACTACAGGGACTAAGTAACAGCACTACGCCTATAGTTGGTGCTCCTCCAATTGGAGCCCCTGTCATTCCCCAAACAACAATGACCCAAATGCCCGAAGTATTAGCACAGGCTTCCAAATACCTTCCACAGTTCAATGGGGATGCCTTCAGAGCAGAGGACAAAGTTTCCGAGAATCTCCAGGGAATACCACCACCACAGATGATCGAGCTACTATCTACACTGAAGAACATGATAAGTAAACAGGAAGTGTCATCAGCAGCACAAGTTTTCAACATGGCACCAACGATCCCACCTGCAGTGGCACAAGCATTAGTAATGATGGGGCTTATTGACCAAAAGATGCTCCAGGCTGCCCTATCCCAGTCTAATGGATCCACACCACAACCGACACCACAACCAACACAACCAGCACGTCACCCAGGAACACAACCGGGCTGGGAGTCTTTCTCTTATCAAACAGTGGATAAGCTGTCAAAGTTGAGTCAGAGTGAAGCATCGATGATTGCACAAGTGTTGAAACTGAGTCCACAGGATATAAGTGGGCTGCCACAGGAGCAATTGGCTGTTGTTGAGGGAATCAGAGGACAGTATTTATGAGGAAGACAAATTAACAGCTTTCTAGAATTCAGAGAAATAGAAGAGATGCTTTAATGAATCAATCTGATACTACTAGTCAAGCTGAACTATCGTAGTTGGAAGACTCGAATACTTACGACTTGGTTGTCTGATTCTTTTTGTAGAGCTCATAGCCATTCACCCACTCTGAAGAAAGCACAAGACGAATCCAAAACAGAAGCAACCGAGTCCTGTGTGGAATATGAGCTGCTGATTACCCCACCTGAACTCCTGTCTCATCTACCGGATACTTGGGCTGATCTTACTATGTGTATATATTTAATCCTTTACAATGCACTTTTTACATGAGTTATGAGTAGTGACACCTCTACTATGAAAAAAGCCAACCTCAACACTTAAACCCTCTCAAACACCACCACAAATCCCCACAACACGACCATGATCAGACCTAAAATTACTCCAATAAGGCAGCATTTGATACGGTTTAGCAGCACAGTGCCTAAACCTCCGCAAGAACCAGCGAAGCCCGCCACTGAGCTTCCAAATGAGGGCGATACGCAGCAACCCATCTCGTCTCGGGACAGAATTCAACTGGCGAGAAGCAGCATCAGGGACATCTTCGACGGCTTCCTAACGACCGAGGAGAACTTTGAACCAATAGACACGAAGCCAATCCTCGCTGATCCTCGCAAATTCGCTGAACTGAACACTTTCCACCGCCAACAGGTCCAAGATGAGGTTGAGAAGCGCTTGAGACGGGACTGGAACAATGTGGGACTGGACTCAAAGAGAATGGCTTACTATATCAGCTACGGTAACTACGGTCCGCGTGAGGACCTGAGTGATACACTGTTTGCGGATTCTGTTCCTGAGGATCTTGCATTCACTTTACCTTCACAGATTAGAACAAGCCAGCCGAATCGCAGCGACGTTGTGAAGAAACTTCCTGAAGTCGACCCTTACCAGGCGAATGACAAACGTAAGGAAGAGTTCAACAAAATGACTAGAAGACTGGACCCAGCCAGTAAGACTGTTGTCTACGTAGGCCTTATTGTGAGTCTTTTGGCATTGTACAGAGACAAATACGTTGAACCAGAACAAATCAAAGAGACAGAGAGTCCACTGCTCCTTGCTGAGAGAAAGCGTCAAGCAGAACAGGATGAGAAGGAAAGAATTGCCAAAGAACAGAAATCACAAGTAACTAATTCAACCGATTCGAAGAAATGGTACTATCTATGGCTGAGATAAGATGTTCTCTACATAGACAAAGCCAGCTGTATATAACCATGTATTGAACAACACATAACTTCCCTCTATTGATTAGCTCATCTGTAGGTATCAGGATATCTAGTGAGGAATAAACCAGCAATGCAACTTAAAACGGAGCCAGTTATTTATTATAGCCATGTTCAAAATGCATCAGAATGCAAACAATCCAGCAATATCTCGCCACTCGCCATTCACCAATCTCAACTCAACTCTCCTCACCATCGCCATTCTCCTCGTCTTCATCATCGTCTTCGTCCAGTAGATCGTCAGCCCATGACTTTTCCACCGTTTCTCTCACTCTCTTTGCATACTGCGAACTGTGATCTTTGTAAAGGTTAGCAGCCTCGACATTAGCAGGCGAAGAGATGTTTGGATCATTAAGCAATGACTGCACAGACGTCAATATCGACGACACATCAAATGTAGGAGACCATCTGTTCTGGAGGATATCAAGACATAACTCGCCACTGGCATACACATTTGGATGGAACATCTGACTGAGGAACTTAACACGCGGTGGCTTGTTTGGATACTGCTCATCAAACTCTATACTCAGTCTGAATGTACCGTCTTCGAAAGGCGTGTCTGCTGGTCCGATAATGATAGCGTTCCTGTACACAAGGACTTAGTTAGTAATGTGTCACATAAAGTCACATCGGTTCATGATGCAAAATACTCACCACACCATCACATTGTCTGCCATCGGAGAGGCAGAGACTCCATCTGGGGGATCCTGCTGGATACGCTGTTGGAATATTGTTAGTGAAAGTTCTCAAATGATATAACATGGTCTCTGATTGAGCAATATCTGTCATCAAAATGACTATGGTAGTGTGACGGTGGCCATCACGAAATAACTGCTAATCGGGACCCCCAATTGAACCCCCGAAAAACTCACCTTCAGATCCCTCATAAGTCTTCTTCTGGCAGCTGTTGACATTCTGTTTCTGCTATCAAGTTTACCGTGTCAAATATCAGCAAATAATGTATCTGATTTTGAAGTGGTTTATTGAAGGTCCCGGAAACTTGATCAGTCGCTTCGTTTGATTATTCAGAAGGTGTTCGCCAATCGGCGCGAACTGTCAAACTGAAAATTGCCAAATCGGGTAAGACTACGGAAAACCGCATATCGGCGAAAAGATTACATCAGTGATTAGTCAGGCGCAATAATGTTTGGGTGTTTGTGAAATATGACATCTTCGGACAAACGGCGTTAGACAAAAGTCGAATCAGTCATAATCACAGAAAGTGCCATTAATCCATAAATCTGGTGATAAATTTGAGCCATATTCTGTTCCTTTTGGATTGTTACTTGAACTGTTTGTTATTATTGACACCCAGAGGATCACGTCTATTCACTTTAACCCCAATCACTTCTCCATATTTTACGTTCAAACCTGTACGAATCCACAAGCATGAGGCCCATCACACCGCACATACACCATCAATTTGTCCTTAAATCCGCTTCTCTAACGACTGTGAGGCCCTACACATTGCTATCATCAACTACACCTCAACCACAGACACCGATTGATCTCTCATTACCGCTCGATCTTAAAGAGTTTCACCCTGATATACCCAAAATAGCATCGCATTTGAATGATCTAGGTCCATTCCCTCATCATTCACCATATATCAACCCACAACACTACTATCAGAATACAGTTGTTGATGATTGGAGTAAGAGAACACCACACCCTGTCACCTTGAGACATCTGGCAGCATTTGGTAAAGGTCTGAACGAGGAGAAGATTATAGCTTCTGCCAATTTCGTCAGATTGGAACTACCTGTCAGACTGGCATTGAAACTGAAAGAACTCCAACAACTCCCCTTCAGTGTCGTGAATAACTATCATTTGGCTAAAGTGTACGAGTCCTACTATGATATATTCGACAGATTAAGGAAGTTTGCAAAGATCAAGACAATCGAGGAGAATGAAAAGTTTTGTAAAGTGTTGGAAGATGTTTTGACAGATGTGAATTTGCTGAACTTACCGAATCTGATGATGGGTGCCCTGGAGTCGTGTATTGTTGATTCATTGCCACAATCACAACTGGATGAAGTTGTGTCATCGCTTTTGAGAGCAAGAATCTCGAGAAGATTGATTATCGATGAACATTTGTCCTTGACTAGCAATTTTATGAGTTCACCAAACAAGCCGAGAGAACAGGACTTCATTGGTGATATATTCTTCAAATGTTCTGCAAAGGAGCATCTTGAAATCACAGCTGCAAATGCTGCCACTTTTGTCGAATCCCTTTATCCAGGAATCAAGATGCCCAAGTTGATTATCGAAGGTCAGACTAGAGTGAGTTTTCAGTTCCTCACTTCGCATTTACACTATCTATTTGGTGAAATATTGAGAAATTCGTATGAGGCGACAGTGAGGCATTTCATCGCCTCTAACCCTGGACCTGATGACGAGCCTATCCCTGTGACAGTATCCATTATTGAGAACAGAGACCACGTTGCGTTCCGTTTCTCTGACCGTGGCGGAGGTGTTGATATAAAACCCATCTCCAAAGTGTGGTCATTTGGCAAAGACCCAGTCCTTGCTAGAAACTCACTTGCAAACTTCCACAAGCTGCCCAATCTTCGCCCATCAGACTTTGAAAAGAGCCATACAGCCGTCAAGTCCGAGACGCGTGAGTCTTTACTACAGACTTCAATTGGAGGAATCGACAACAATTCCATCAAAGAAGCGACGCTGATCAATTTGATGCAGAGACCAGCAGCGTATAAACTTGGGTTGGGACTCGCTATGTGCAAAGTGTACGCTGATTACTGGAATGGAGATTTGGTGATGCACTCGCTTGATGGATATGGCACAGACACGTATTTAAAGCTGGGAAGATTGGGCTTCCACCACGACAAAAGGCAGCTGGACAGAGCGTGAATCGGAAATACAGGACTCACTGCTTCTCTATACTATAAAACAGCACAATCGAATGACATTTATGACCGATTTAGACACACTCCGTCGTAGTATAAGCATCTTCGACTTAACTATGGGAATAGGCGCGATTTTTTCAATGTTGAATATTTGACCGTGCGTTTCCCTTTGGAATTGGGTACAAACAGAAGCAGGTTCAGCAATGAGCGGCAAAGGTGAGTGGCTAATGCGCTGTTTAGCGTGGCACTGTACTAACAATTAGCGGCAGGCATCTCCATATCCTCGCTTCTGGAGAAGAGAACGCCCGGTGGAATCGCCAGTAAGGAGGAAGATGATGTGATAGTGATTGATGACACCACCGACATCGAAGAAGACAACAACCAACCATCGAAGGATCAGAAGCCTGTTGATACTACCAATGCGCTTCCAAAGGTGGAGACAAGCTCATCTGAGCAAACAGCGGCTCCGTCAGTACCTACTGGGACGCCCTCTAACTCCAAGGACACAGAGAAATCTCCGCCTAAGAAGAGAGCACCACGCAAGAAGGCAGAAAAGGTAGAGAATACAGACACAGCAGATCCAGCAGAGCCAAAGAAGCCGAAAAGAGTCTACAAAACAAAGGCAATGAAGGCTGCAGAATTGGCCGCTTCTATGAGAGCAGCAGCATCAGGAAGTCAAGAACCGGTTGAAACAGAGGCAGCGAATCAAACAACAGCGACAACAACGCCTGCTAAGGAACAAGAACAGCCCGAAGCACCCAAGCCGACGCCCAAAGCGAGATCTAACAGCAAGAAAACTGCAAAGGATGTCATAATTTCTGCGCCGGTGCACGCTCAACCAAGAGCTACACCAGTGGCATCACCGGCTGCTTCATCGAAACCAACAGACATATTCAATCTGATGAATCATGACGATGTGCCCCCACCGCAGCCCACTAAGAAGCCTTCAACACCAAGTCCGCTACCTTCAGCGATGTCTGGAAGTAATAGCTCATCTAAGTCACCTGAAATGGCACTCGAAGCTTCAAGGGCCAAGGGATTGTCATTCAGCGAGATAACAGGCCTCCCTGATATTCCATGCATGTCCAAGGAACTCTACGCACCACTCCCACCGACTGTTCCAGTTGCGGTACCTCCTAAGGGAAAGCCAGGAAGAGCACCCGTCGCAAAGAAAGAGCCAAAAGAGCCAAAAGATGCGAAACCTCCCAAAGAAACAGGCAAAGGAAAGGGAAAGGCCAATTCAAAGAAATTGAAGACTGAAGCTGGCCCACCAAAACCACAGTTGACACCTGAACAGATACAGAACCAACAGTTGAAGAAACCAGTGCCCAACTCCTCACTTCCTGCTCCAAAACTAGTAGAAGTGATTGCCTCACCAAAGGGAACACCACCAGTTTCTGCCAGTGAACCTCCAGAGCCACCTATAATAGTTATACATGTTCCATTGACCACGCCCTCACAAGAAGCTGGTTCAGCACAAGTTACATTCAACGTGATGAAAATGGCAGAGGAGAAGTACGGCTGGAGAAACATACACCCCAACGTCTCCAAATTCGCTACGGATCTCATGAACGACGACGACATTGACGATGACGACATGGAAGACGACGATGATGAAGATGAAGAGGGAAAACAACAGAATAAAGAGGCTAAAGAGCCCAAAGAAGTGGCCCAGCCGGTGAATCCACAAAAGGGAAAACCAAAAGTGGGTCAATATGACGTTGAGGATCCGTTCATTGATGATACAGAGTTGGTATGGGAGGAGCAGAGAGCATCTACGAGGGATGGATTCTTTGTATTCTATGGCCCACTTGTTGAAGAGGGAAAGAATGCGAGAATTGAGAAGCTGGATGGTACGGTGAAAAGAGGAAGCAGGAAGAGACCAGCCAATGGCGGTGGTGCGGGAAGTAGGAAGAAAGCTAATACCGGTGGTGGTAATGCCTCTAGAGGTGCTACACCACGACCACTCCTTGCTATTGCACCACAGCCTGATAATACTGGCACTACTAATTCAACCACTGGGACCGGGAATACGACGCCTGCTGGACAGAAGTAATCACATATATATGAAAGGGGCTACCACTACACTAATAACACGAAGTCATTGCCATTTATTATCGTATGTGTTTGGGCTTTATGTACTGTATTAGATTATAATTATAGTTGGAGTAATCTATCAATGGATTCCAGTGCCATCTTGATGAACTGAAGGTTATTGTCACCTTCTGTTCCATCAATAAACCTCTCATTAATCATGTTCTTCACCTCAATGACCTTCTCCTTTGGAACTTTTTTGATTGTACCAATGACGAGATTCAGGTATCCCAAGGTCAATTTGGCTGTCGCTTCGTTGTATTTGCCTGGTTCTGGGAATGTCTGGTCGACTGATTCTAAAACAAGGGCGTATATGTCATTAATGCGCGATGCATTCAATAGGATGAAAGGTCTTGGTGGTGGGAGAGGCTTTGCTGGGCCTGTAGATTCAGTTGTTAGAGATGAGGACTTAAAGCTCTCATCCAATTCATTGACTGTGACAGTAGGACGTGGTCTGATTATGAGATCCTTCAAGATAGACAACACTGCCATCTTAGCGTTCTCATATGGAGCGGTGGCTAATGTGTCGATCAAAAACTCAAATGCGGTATCTTCTGGGACGAGTGTTAGAACTCTCGTGAGGAGTGTGTATGTGATCAGTCCGACTGAAGGGTTGTTGATCACTGAGGCATAGAATATGAGGATCTGAAGGAACAGAATCATCTGGTATCTTGGGATTTTGGCATAATCAGTAGCATTTTCCTCTTTGACGATGTTTAGCCAGTTGAAGTACAGCATGGCGTCGAGGTAGCCAAATGATCTCAGTTTGTCAGAAAGGAGGCCCGGAGCCAGGAATCTGATGGACATGAGAACCAGTTCGTGAGTGGAAGGTGTTAATTCGCTGAGTTCATAACTGAACTGTGCACAGGCGACAAAGAGACCATTGGCGCTGATTGGAATAGTCTTTGACTCTGGGTGGTAAGAGTGCTCAACAAAGTCATTCAGAGCGAATTTGAATAGATCTTGCATCTTATCATCGTCTGACTTGCTGTCATCGATCCTGGAGAACAATTCGAGGGACTCACGCTGTAACTTGTCGAACTCTTGTGGGAAATCGATATCAAAGCTCATGGCGAGTTCCAATAGTCTATCGAACAGTACAGACGTGCTGTCAAGTAAATCACCTTGGCCCTCACCCTCATCAGTTTTCAGTGGAAGGTGCCCTTGTCTGGCCACCTGTAACTTGTGATAGTTCTTGAATGACACACACTGACTTGAGTACTTGAATGGGATGCTGTAAAGATGCGACATGAAGCTCTGGAACAGAGTTCGCTGTAGATACGCTTCATCTTCGTCGATCTTCTGTGCCTCCTCTTCGGTGATTCCGTGCTCCTCCAGATAGTTTGATGGTTTCATTGGAGGGATGTAGTCTCTCATAAATGTGTAGTACCGTCTCAGCAAAAACCTCTTTTGGAATGGATACACCTCGGCACATTGAGCGAAGAACGTCAGGTCAGAGGTTAGCGCCATTGCTAGGAACTTTGATGGGTAGATTGTGCTGATCCTCTTCAAAGCAGCTGTACGAAGCTCGAACAGAGCATGTATCTTAACAGCGACAGCATCCAACTTCTTCCCAAAGTCTTCCTCGGAGTATTCATCTTGGTTAGGAAGGTCGAATCCTGCAAACAGTTCCAAGGCTTTGATAAACAGCTCCTTTGCGTTACCTTTTCTAGCAAGGACGTCAAAGCACTTCAGCGACAGCTTTAATAGTGGTGTTTCTGTCAACAAAGGGCCATCAAATTCCCACTCGGAGTCAATCAGTTTCAGCAGCAGTTCAGGGAAATCCCAACCAATCTCATAGACCAACTCATCATTAGCCTGAAGAATCGCCAAAACTTCCTCGAGCAACACGACTCTTTCATCATGTGTGAATCTATCCTCATCGGCTAGGTACTCGTCCAGCAAGGTCGCGTACGTAATGTAGTCCCCAGTTTCCTTCACATCATCCAAAGCACTGTTCAGGTTTTCCACTGCGACCTCAACGGTGATTGGCTCGATTGTCTCGTCACTCATCTCTATATTCAATTCAACAACTTCGATAAACACTACAAGTTAATCACCATATAAACTAAACTTGTGCCATCCCAAAATTTAAAGAAGGATATTGCGCGAATTTTATGTAAACGTAAGCATTATGTAATTATGATAGCAGCAATGACATAATCCGTTTCCCACCGAGTTCTCTGTGTTTTTGACACAAAAAAATGTCTTGTCCAGCCAGTCCGCGGCCCATGAGACTAGAGAGACTAACTTGGGGGGACATAAAGAGGAGAAGCACCGAAATACAGTTTGAGTTAGTCTCGGAAAAGTGGGAAAGTTTGGGTTTGTTTGGTTCTCTTGCAGAAAGTTGCAGCGTACACGAGAGTTTAAAGCCAGAAAGAGTCATGTGGCACTGAAATGTGGAGAAATCCCCTGTCACGGCTGGTCGGTCTTGAAGCTGCCGTGCACTAAAATTAGTGGAGAAGACTTGAAAGTTGAGAGGACTTGGTACTTCTTGTGAGACGGAACTGCAATCAAATGAGATGAAGTCATTTCTTGCTCCTTCTCTGAGGGTTTGCCGGATCTACCTGCACCGTAATTTCCCTCGTCCTTATAAAGTGTTGGGAACCCCATAGTATTATAGTATCAACTCTCCATCACACCTAAACTAGTTCTGATCAGCTATTGTTGGGTAACTAACCTGTACCACTTAATATAATCTGTCAAAGAAACTCATAGCCCTCCTCCATTGTTTTCAATCATGTCAACCGGGAACCCACTTATCGACGCTTTCAAGGCTACCACTAACGGTGCTGCTGACGGAACTGGTGTTCTGATCTTGGTTGACAGGGCAAAAAAACTTCTTGGGGGAACAGTCCCTCAGAGCTTGGTTGACTATACCCTATCCATCCAACATTCGCTCTTTGGTGACTATCCGTCCAACAGCGATGTCGCACCTTCTGCGCTCTTCACTGCAATCTTTGTCATATTCATGTTTGCCCACTTGTTCATCTTTTTCAAGAACTACATGAGAGGTCACAAGTTCTGGTTGTCGTTGCTCTTTGCCTTCTACTGTCTGATGAGATGGCTGGGATTCGCAATGAGAATTGCCTGGGCTAAGGATATCCTGAAGCTGAAAGTGGGTATTGCCTCCTCAGTCTTTGTCATTGTGCCATCCGTCTGGTTGGCATCCTTGAATCTGGTGCTTGCTCAGCGTATCTTTACTCTTCACCACCCACATATTGGTTCCAGCAGAATCTTTTGGGCTCTGATGATTCTCATTTATGCTGTTGTCACTGGTGTTGTTGTGATGGCCATCCTCGGTGCTGTCATTCCTTATGCTTACTTCCTTTCTGAGAGTCGTTTCTCGATGTGTAAGAAGGTTGTCCAGGCTGCGGCTGTCTTAGCTGTTCTTTACTC
Organism: Komagataea wickerhamii; assembly: GCA_030574915.1. Taxonomy (NCBI): domain Eukaryota; kingdom Fungi; phylum Ascomycota; class Saccharomycetes; order Phaffomycetales; family Wickerhamomycetaceae; genus Komagataea; species Komagataea wickerhamii. The sequence continues at coordinate 27,667 of JAJMFU010000044.1, forward strand.
ATTCCTGGCTCTTCAGTTGGTCCTGAGTGCATTCATCTTGAAGCCAACAGCCAGAGCCAAGGAGGTTATCACTTACCAACCTTGGTGGATTGAATCCTTCTCTCCAGGGTACTATGTTCCAAAGAACTCTTGTCAGACTGCCGAAGCATCTTTCAAGACAAGGGACCCAACTCTAGCTAAGCGTGCCATCAGAGTCATTGCATCCACTACCCATCAGGACAGACACCAAACCATTGAAAGAGTCCAATCAGTGACTTCCAAATCAGGTGAGTTGGGACACTCCATCTCCATGTTTATTGTCTTTATCACCACTGCGATTCTTCTGCTCAGTTCCATCTTCAGATGTGTTTCCACTTTTATTGACAACCAGGTTGCAAACCAATCCTGGATCTTCAAACCAGTGGTTATGTACATCATGTTTGGAGCTCTCGAGACCATTGTTAATGTCATTTATCTGGTTGGTAGAGTCGATCTGAGATTCTATAGACCAGACAAACTGGGACATATTGACTATGAGACCAGTGGTGATGAAACGCTCAATGGTTCTAATCCAAATGTGAATGAAAAGCCGCTCGATGAAATGAGATCTCAAGGCTCCAACTCGGTATGAATACGATCATTGCTGGAAGCGTTATGGTCATTCATGAACACTTAATTTTGATACATTTTCTATAGTTTGTTTGAATAGGATTAACCAATCTGTGATTCTTATGAAGTATGACGTAGTGATGTCTGGTCTTGTAATTTGTTGGGGTCGATGAACAAAGTGCAATAAGAAGCGAGATTATCTTTGATGTAGAAAGGGCAATAATTAGGTGCATCGTGATATGGATGTTTGACAGAAACTAGTGCGTACAACTTATGCAAGGTCAGAGGCTTTAAGAGTACAAGTGTCACTCCATGGCTACACTTACCTGAATAGACCTTAGGAAGGCTTCATTGTGGAAAGTTAACTTTGAAGCCAGTTGACCCTCATCATAAAGCGAATTTGGTTCAAAACGAACGGCTGGTACAAACCCAAGATTAAAGCCCTACCATCCATGGATAAGAAGTAATCAACTCTTTGCTTTCCGTCATCAGCATTTCCATCTCTTTTCTTCGCTGTAGAGTACTTTAATGAGACTACTGAGGTTCCTGATGCTGCCATTGGTACATGAGGGCAGAAACTTTGATTAATATTTCAGCCAAGTGTAATTCAGTGGCTACTATACACCCTGTTCCAAGCTGTGATCACAACTATGTCGTGGGTGTGTGATTACCTCACTTAGGACGGCTGTAGCATGAATCCTGGTCTTTCGATAGTGGCGTATCGTCTTGAATCTTGATATATTGGGCTGCGGCTTTAGCATATATGAATCTCTACATTTATGTTTAATGGGAGGACTAGACTAATGACAGAGAAGCGTAGATACGACTAATAAATAGAGGCTATATTGGCAGATCTATCCAAGTAACGTACCTCAACCCTAATATTGGTACGAAATTGCATTATAGGGTATGCGACAGAGAAGAATCTGTCATATTCTGGAAGCCCTCGCGGATTGGCTAGATAACAGTACCAAAGTAAGGCTACAATCGTTTGCTTCCCATAAACCACTCCCAAGATCTGAGATCAGATAAGCGTTAACTCAGAAGTTAGAGCTCCCTATCATCACCACCATCCAGTGGAACCATTGTCAAACACCAGATCTCCATGACGAGAGGGTGCGGGGGGTCCAGGTAGATCAAAAACCGTTTGACCATTTGTGTCAAGGCCATTGTCGATAAGGCAGAGAAGACTGCAGGTGCGAAAACTTCCTAATCGGGATACTCAGCGCGCGCGCTCTTCTCGAATTTGTGCGCCAGCGTATAGAAGAACGTAGCACTCTCGGGGAGGGGCGGAGGGGAATGTGTAGTTCACTAGCTAATGGAGGGAGAACTACAATAGACAGAAGAACAGTGGTGACAGTGTATTCAGGTGACTATGCACACCGTCTAACAGTACAGTTATAGCTATACAGTGTACGGTATACGGTTGTATTGTTCTCTGAGAGACCCTTCCATGTCGTTTATAGCTTCTCTTTTCAGAATCTGCCAAAAAGAAACGCCTAGAGCCTTGAGGTTGAAGCCCGCAGAGACCGGCCGGTAGGGCCACTGCGCCATACAAAATGGTCCAATGATCAATCCACGGCACCAACACCAATCCAGGCTCTAGCCTCTCTCTCTCTCTCAGAATATCGCAATGCGAGCCAAGGGGGCGGCGCGCGAGTCACCGGGACACGGAGCACAGGACGATCTGTCAGTGATCAACTTCTCCGCAATCAGCGCAACAGACTCACTACACAGTGCACACCCTTCTCTAACCACTAACTAAACAGTAGACTCTGCCAATTAATCTGCCAATAATCTGCCAATCCACAACGGTCACATCCCAGCGCATTTTTTATCTGCCCGTTACGAAATTTCTTTTTTTTTGGTGCTTTTACTGTGTGTTTTTTGCCCTGGGCTTTTTTCCTGTAACGTGAGCTCATCTGCATGTTGAACTCTCTTTTATCGTATTCTGCCAGCTTTAATCTCTGATTGATTATCTTTGAAAAAGTCCCTGATACGTCAGTCCGCTTGCCCCTCAACTTTCAACCCCAGAGTCATTTTTATCTATCTTTTCGTTTCAGTCCCGCAGGCTGCAGCTCTTATATATAAGTCCCTTTCCCTCTCCATCCACGTCTCACGACAGATAAACTCAACCCCTCCTATCTACAACTACCTACCTACCTACCACTACTAGTACTAGCACCTCACACTAGTACAACATGGTGCCCAACCCACAGAAGAACACTGTCGACTTCGATGAGAAGCGCGACATTCAAGTCTCCTCCTCCAACGCCGATGTCGGCGAGTCTTCCACTGGCTTCGTTGACGACCTAGAGATTAATCCTACAAGAACAGCAGGTGAGAAGCAACTGCATCAAGGTCTAAAGTCCAGACACGTCCAGCTTATCGCCATCGGTGGTACTATCGGTACTGGTCTTTTCATTGGTTCCGGTGCCACGTTGGCTAAGGTTGGTCCTGCACCACTGTTCATGGGTTACCTGATCCTGGCTACTGTGATATACAACATTATGAACCAAATTGGTGAAATGGTTGTCTACTTACCACAAAAGGGTGGTGCTGTTTCAGATCTGGTTAAGTTTTACGTTGATGAGAGTTTGTCGTTTGCCACTGGTTGGATTTACTATTACACTTTTGTCATTTTGGTCTGTACTGAGATCACGGCGACTGCTATTATTCTGCAATACTGGACTGAGAAGGTGCATATTGCGGTATGGATTGTTATTTTCACTGTTTTGCTTATTGCTTTGAACTTCCTCGCTGTTAAATTCTACGGTGAGGCTGAATTCTGGTTCGCATCTATCAAGGTTCTTTGTATTCTTGGTTTGTTGATCCTTGGTGTTGTCATCTTCTTTGGTGGTGGCCCAGCTCAGCATGGTGTTCTTGGTTTCCACTACTGGAAGAACCCTGGTGCCTTCAACGTCCACCTAGCTCACGGAAGCACTGGTAGATTCCTTGATGTCTGGACTGCTATCATCAAGTCCGGTTTCGCCTTCATTGTCGGTCCAGAATTGGTTGCCGTTACTGCTAGTGAGGTCCAAAGTCCTAGAAGAAACTTGTCTAAGGCTGCCAGAAGATTCATCTGGAGATTGCTATTCTTCTATGTCTTTGGTTCTCTAGTTATTGGTATTGTTGTCCCATCAAACAATGAGCACTTGTTGAGCGGTTCTTCCGATGCCTCTGCCTCTCCATTCGTTATTGGTATCCAAAACGCTGGTATCAGTGGTCTAAACCACGTCATCAACGCCTCTGTCTTGACCTCTGCTTTGTCCGCTGGTAACTCCTTCTTCTTCGCTTCATCCCGTTTCCTATACAACATGGCCGAGGATGGAGATGCACCAGCTATCTTCAAGAGAACCAACAAACAGGGTGTCCCATACGTTGCAGTTGGTCTGACCGCTGTTCTTTCTCTGTTGTCCTTCCTGAATGTTTCCTCCAGTTCCGCTAAGGTCTTCAACTGGTTCTCCAACTTGTGTACCATCTCTGGTTTCATTGGTTGGATCATTATTGGTATCACATTCCTGAGATGGAGAAAGGTTATTCAATACAATGACCTAACTGACAGACTCCCATTCAAGACTCCATTCCAACCATACGGTGCATACTATTCTATTGGTTTCTTGAGTCTCATCACTCTAACCAACGGTTACGAGGTCTTCTTCGACTTCAACGCCCCAGACTTCATTGCTGCCTACATCACGTTGCCAATCTTCTTTGCCCTATACTTCGGACACAAGGTCTGGACTAAGAACTGGAAGTGGGCCTACCCAATTGAGGAGGTTGATGTCATCAGTGGTCTAGATGACGCTGAAAAAAACGCTGCCAGAGACAAAGAGTTCTACAAGCCACCACCACACCTGTGGGGTAAGTTTGTCGACTGGTTGTTGTAATCAAACTGTCTGGCCATCGTTAAAGGTTGATCCTGTTGCATTGATTTGGTACTTACTTCCTTCTGATTTTTTCCATTAAACACACACTGTCTATGTATATTCTCTACACGAATAATTAGCTATTGGATGTAACTGTCAGCTGTAGCATCAAACAATAGACTCCTTCATAGCCGATCACTGGTGACTGGCCCGGCTATTCTAAATAAATATCAAGTTGACTTCGCACAGAATCGAACTTGCAATCTTACGTAACTCCGCAAAATTGTCACGTGCACAAAATGAAAAAAAATTAATCATCAACGAAAAAAAAAAATCCCGTTGAATTTGTTTCTGCGGACTTCCAAAAGATTCCATTGACTCTCAAAAGCCTTTCAGACGCGTCTTTTATAAAGGAACTCACTGACTGGTCAGACTCATCACAGCTTCTTTTTGGATAGTATTTTGTCATTCACCAGAAAAGACAGTTCATCAAGAGAAAAATACCCATCAGGTTTGCCATTTTTCGCATCACTGATATATTCATTATCATCACCACCAACTAATCAATCATCAACACCGGTTGATCCATTCATATTAGACACACTACAGATAAAATTCTCAATATGGTGAAGGACACGAAACTCTACGATCTGCTCAACGTCTCGCCGGGCGCTTCTGACGCTGAGATCAAGAAGGGCTACAGAAAGGCCGCTTTGAAGTACCATCCAGACAAGAACCCTTCCGAGGAGGCTGCTGAGAAATTCAAGGAGATCTCCACCGCCTACGAGGTGTTATCGGATTCCCAAAAGAGAGACATTTACGACCAATACGGTGAGGAAGGTCTTCAAGGTGGTGGTCCGGGTGGAATGGGCGGTGGCTTCGGTGCTGAGGACATCTTCTCCCAGTTCTTTGGAGGAGGAATGGGCGGCATGGGAGGCGGCCACAGAGGTCCAAAGAGAGGTAAGGACATCCAGCACTCCGTCGGTGCCACTTTGGAGGAGCTCTACAAGGGCAGAACCGCTAAGCTCGCTTTGAACAAGACCGTCCTATGTAAGGACTGTGGTGGTATTGGTGGTAAGAAGGGCAGTGTCAAGAAATGTACAAGCTGTAACGGTCAGGGATACAAGTTTGTCACCAGACAAATGGGCCCAATGATCCAGAGATTCCAACAGGAGTGTGAACAATGTCACGGTGCCGGTGAGATCATCGATCCTAAGGACAGATGTAAACCATGTAACGGTAAGAAGGTCACCAACGAGAGAAAGATCCTCGAGGTTCACATTGAGCCAGGTATGAGAGACCACCAGAAGATTGTCTTCAAGGGCGAGGCCGACCAAGAGCCAGATGTCATTACCGGAGACGTTATCTTCTTCGTTGAGGAGAAACCACATCCACTTTTCAAGAGACAGGGTGATGACTTGATCTACGAAGCCGAGATCGATCTTTTGACTGCCCTAGCTGGTGGCGAGTTCCACGTGAAACACGTCAGCGGTGAGTACTTGAAGGTTGTTGTCCTTCCAGGTGAAGTTGTCGCCCCAGGTGACATCAAGGTTGTCGAAGGTAAGGGTATGCCAATCCACAAGCTTGGTGGATACGGTAACTTGATCATCAAGTTCACTATCAAGTTCCCAACCAAGCACTTCCAGGATGAGGAGACTTTGAAGAAGTTGGAGGAGATTCTCCCAGCCAGAAGAACGGAGAATGTTCCAAAGAATGCAGAGATTGAGGAAGTTTCCATGGTGGACTACAACCCATCTGCACACCAATCACAGAGAAGAAGAGCTAACAACTACGATGATGAGTCTGACGAAGAAGGTCAACCAGGTGTCCAGTGTGCTTCTCAATGAGAGAGTTTGCATGTTGTGTCATGAATGAGGGGGGGTCTTTTATTGTTTCGTCTGCTTTTGTTGGTTTCATGTGTTATTGGCTAGATTGTCTTTCGTTGGTGGAGCAGCTCCTTGTAAGAAAAGCGTTGTTACCACAGCTTTGTATAGAACTGGTGAAGGTCACCAGGAGAAGGGGTGTATACTAATTATTCGATAGAAATGCTATGCTTTTCTAGCTATATCAGATAGTAGTTAGTAGTGGTAGTAGTAGTAGTAGTAGTAGTAGTAGTAGTAGTAGTACATAACAATGAATCGGTTGTATAAAGATGCAATAAACTATAGAAAACAAGCAGAAGTCAATCATAAATAAACAAAGAAGAGGCAACATTACTTCGGTGGATTGTTTGGCGTTGAAATCAAGAAACTAACATCGCTTTTCTTTGATTTCGCAGGGGAAATAGGACTTCCCTGTCCACTGTCAATACTTCCACGTTGTTGAACAGCATGGACCACTGGATTCGGAGCCCTTTGTGGCTGTGAAGGTGGGATTTGCTGGAGGGAAGTGTGCTGTGGTGGTGGGAATTGATACCTTGGGGCGCCATCTTGAGGGTATTGAGGATGTTGTGGTGGCTGTTGATGAGGCGGGACTCCATGGGTCTGCCGTGGGGTCGTAGGTGCTGATGGACGAGGGTATTGAAAGTAATTAGGACGAAACTGTGGTGGATGTGGCTGCTGTTGTTGCTGTTGAGGTTGAGGTTGAGGTGGTGGTGGTTGTTGTTGCATAGGACCCTGTGGTCTCTCTCTTGGGTAAACGTAAGGCGACCTCAAGTTGTATAGAGGATGTTGTTGATTACTCTGACTCTCATATATCGATCTCAGTTGTGAAACATTCGCCTCGGACTGATTTCTTCTGTGGTTTGCGCCCGATCTGTGGTTTTGTGGAGTCGCTTTGAGCTCTGGGACGTCATCTTCGTTCATTTTCCTCTTTCTGTCCCCGTCCATGCCTCCTCCAGCACGGTTTGGAGTTGTCGGTACTTGTTGCTGGTGAGAGGAAGAGCCAACTGTGGAGCCTGTTGATGAAACATCCGACCTTTGGATAGAGCCATCCGGTTTCTGCCAGTGATGGAACTGGAATTGTTGTTGTTGAGGAATATTAACTTTGAACACAGACGTCGAAGTGGTATGTTTACCAATGGGTCTATTGTCTCTATTATCAGAAGCTTGTTGGGCTAAATTAGCAGCAGCCTGTTCCTTTAATTCACTATTAGAGAAAACTGACGGTATAAGGTGTGGTGGTATATTGGCCTGAAGTGCGATCTTGATCAATTCTATGCTCTGGCTAACACTTTGGAGCCTCACATTCTCTCTTCTTGTCCGTTCCATTTCAGTCTTTAATGCAATTGTGGAGGCTAATATCTTCTCTGAATAAGGCCATGAATCGAGTGAAATCCCTAGTAATTCATCGAGTGAGCTCTTAGGCTCGTCGTTGCCTCCAGAAGTTCTGTTATGGAGCGTGTCGTGAATAGAGGTAGGCTCTGTGGTGGTGGCTTCCTGTTGTTGGGGATCTTTTGAAGAAGTGGAAGAGGCCTCCTCTTCGGCCGCTGGTTCGTACCGTACTGAACCTAGATTCGGCAGAGAGGTTGGATCAAATGATTTGTGACGCTTATGCGATCTGCGAGGCTGTTCTTCATTGGTGAGTACGGGAGTAGGAGTCTGTTCTGTTCTGCCTTCTGTAGACGCTTCTTGCTCTCCTGACTGTCCCATAATTAAAGTAAGAGCGACAACACACAAACAGGAAGTTGAGGAGTTGAGGAGTGGTCGAATGAGTGAAGTAACTTGAAGAGCAGTAACTGTGACTTCTCAATGTGTTCCAAACGATCTGTGCTTCTAATTCCCAGGGGTTTTCATTCCACTAAGGACTCGGAGATGGGCTGGAAATTTGGAATACGTCTGGAATGACACTTAAAATCCACTGACAAACCTCTTTGAAACAGATACAAATAGGCTCAGTGAATTAAGATGTTCTGAATCTCCTTTGACGCAGCACCGATCCCGATGAATGACAATCTGAGTTGACACCTCTTGTCAAATCTGAAACAGGGCCGTTTCGGATTGGCGTACCAGAGGGAGCTGTAAGAAACTGCAGATGAAAAACACACAGCGAAAAGACAGACCAAATTCGCACAGAAGGGATTGAACTATGTCCCAATAGATTCCCAAATAAAGAGAAATGACACCACAGAAATTGGCCTTCTTTTTTGGTATCTGATGCGCTTTTCTTCTATCGAATTGCTTGAAATTGACGTTTTTTATTCTTTTTTTGGAACGCAGAATCAAATAAAAATTAGCCGGAATTGTTTACAAAACTAACCATGACAACATACAACATAAACTAGAGATCACTAAATACTACATAAACTCCACTACCAAAGTTTTCCTTCCAAAAGATTGTGTACAGTATACAATTGGGGAGTCGGCGAAGAGAACAAAGCTCCTCAAGCAGCAACAGGCCAATACAAAATAGAGTTGTGGGAAACTATCCCAGTATAAAAGGCTCAGAAATGTCAGAGGGGAGGGAATAGTGTACAATGAATGGACTAATCATCAAAGCCAAAAAATCAATCAAGTGAAAGGTATAAATAAAAGATCAGAAAACATCACCAAAAGTCAAAAGTAACAAGCAAAATAAAAAAAAAAAAAAAAAGAGAATCAAAGTAGTCCATCTAACGCCCCATTCACCTAGTTGTACAGCACAAACTTGGCCTTACCACTGCTGACAGCAACAGTACAACCATCGGATCCATTACCGTTGTACTTACCGTTCTCGTAGACACATTCACCGTTGACGACAGAGTTGTCATCGTAGGCAACAATCTTAACGTTGTAGTTCATAGCATCACGGTTGTTTGGGTTTGGGATCAACGATAGGTATGAAATACCACCGGTCTCACCAGCACCAAAGTTCAATGGAGCCCAGTTACCAAAGTCATCACCGTAGTCACCCCAGATACAGGCATCCTCAACTGAGAGACCGGCGTTGTTGACGTAGTATTGAGCGGAGGTCTTCTTTCCTTGCCAGATGTAGTAGTTGTCTTGGTCAACGACAGTCAGTGGCAATTCCTTACCGGCCTGGACATAGGTTGGGATAACCATGTTCTCAGTACCTGGGTAATCGGTTCTGCAAATAGCAGCAGCTTGGTCAAGCTTGGAAACGACAACAGCAGAGTCAACACCCCACTCACACAAGTAGTTGGAGGCGGATCTGGTCTTGTAGAGCTTTCCACCCTTACATTGCAAACCACCAACAGAGACACCGTTGTTTGGTTGAGAGGATGGCCATTGGGTCTTTTGCATACCTGGTTGACATGCGTAAGAACAGTAGGAACCCTCAGTACACTTACCACCAGTAGAAGTGTCGGAGTGGTAGATACCGGAGAAACCACCGAATCCCAAGTGGTCTAGAGCAATAACACCCTGACCGACTAGAGAGTCGAAGTCTTGACAGTCAACAACACCATCTTGGAACTCCTCGTAAGGACCAGAGTAGTTGGACAAGTCACCGTAGTATCCGTTGGAGACAGTGTTAGTCTTGGTAGCAGCAGCAGAGCTTGAAGAGCTGGTGGAGGTCTGCTGTTGGGCAGAAGTGCTGCTGGCGCTGGTGGTGGTAGCGGCATTAGCAGAGCTAGTAGCGGCATTAGCAGAGCTAGTAGCAGCGGATGTAGCAGCGGATGTAGCAGTAGAAGACAATAGAGTGGTGGTGGCGGATGGCTCGATGGCTTGACCTTGACCATTAACAGTAACGGTTTGGTAAACGTACTCGACGGCGACAGCTCTCTTGTGCTGGTGAACGTGCTTGGTGGAGTCACAGTCAGGTTTAGCTTGAGCATTGGCGATTGGGGCAGCGAGTGCTGAACCCATCAAATAGGCAGCGACAAAGGCAGAGGAAAACTTCATTGTAATCTGTTGACGGTACTGTTAGTATTTCGATCCTGTTCGCAGATTTGCAAAGACCCAGATCTTCGATTTGTAACGATTCCTTTCATCACCGAGCTGTCTTCCTTCAGATAGAGCTTGTTGTAACCGCTAAATTAAGCTTTCCAAATAAGGTTCCAAACGTAAACAAACACGGTCAAAAATTTGTTTCATAGTAAAGGGGCGTCACGCGCTAAAAAAAAATAACACCCCCAACATAGTCCCTGCAACAAAGCTAGGGTGGGTCTAGACATCTATCAAAGTCCACCTGACAGTCCTTAGGTCCACAATAGTCCCAGTCTCTTAACAAATCAACACACAACTCGGTCTCAAGCAGGTCCCATATTCGTTTCAGAGTCTCAATCCGGAAATTATCGCGCCTTCCAGCAGGATGGCCAGATTTGAGATCTGAACGCACAAAACCGAGGATAATATGCATAATCATGCATGGTAACCAACGGAATCGCTGAAAAAGGAAAAAGCCAGTAAATTTACCCGCGAAAATTGGCGTTTGTTGCGTCATCACCGGGGCAAATTGTTTTTCCGTGACACGATTAAGGTTGGTACCAGATCCTCGAAAGAAGACTTGAAGGGAATGTTGTTGGTTTCATCGACACGGATATGAGAGGCCAATTGCACTTGGTGGAGGGACTCAAGGGAGTGTTGTAGACTCTTCTGATAGAGATGCTTGTAGATAGGGGAACGTGGGGTGTGACTCTAGACTTCTTGGAACTGAGTGGACATGGATCTAGGATCTGATGACAGCGCTTGCAAAATGGTTCAGGAATAGCGCAATGAGTGAAGGAAATCGAGTCGAATTCTGGGTTAGTATAGGCAAAGGAGCAGAGAGACATACCTTAGTGAAAAGTATTCAAAATCTGTAGTTCTGTAGGTAAAAGATCTGTTCAAATGAGTGGACTAGGTCTTGAAGGAGGGACTTGAATAGTATCGATAATTTCTCAAAAAAGGAGTGTAAGAAGTTGGATCGAGTGATACTTTTCAAAAAGAGTGAACGGAGACCAAAGATGCGATGTAAAGGAGTGAATGCGCCTGTGTTTGAGCTCGAGTGTTGTTCTTTAAGCGGTGTAGCGAGTTTATTTAAAAGTCAGAAATCGAAAAAATTAACTCCATTCTTTACACATACTAAAGTTTCTTGTCCCGTGTTCCCAGGCCAACGAATCAGTGGCGCGCATTTTTTTTCTTAACTATGAGCGCGAATCGGTACGGCCACAGATCATCCATCTGAAGGCCGAAGGGGCTGGTTGTTTGACAGGATCGTTCTATTGTGTTCTGGAGAATGTGGGCTATGTGGTGGAGGCACTGCTATAAAGATCTACTGAGTGGCTTTATGGAAGAGCAGAGAATGTTCCGTAGAAGTTTACTAGCTGGTCATGTCTTTATTTGGAGAAACTATAATATGTCGTATCGTACCGTAGTATACTACTGATGCGATTTTGTATTGATGTACAAAGATCATTAACGCATCTCATTTACCCAGCGTTTTGGCAGGCACACTTAAACAGCTAAACACAGGGACGTGTACGGTGTCACGTAACTGGCTTGTTTCATTCGAGGTGTAAATCCACCTTTGATCTCTCACTCTGTGCCTTAAAGATCGGGTTCAACTTGAACTTGATCGATAAGAAAACTTCGACAAACCATCCGGGCAAGTACTGAGCAGCAGTGGCCAAGATCGTAGCGAACGAACCTCTGTAAACATCAATCGGATCGCTCGAACTGAGAATGTCTCCGACAACCTTCGTGGCGTAAGCCTCAGCTGTCATTGGTCTGTTCTTTGCAGCCATGTGCTTACGGTCCTCAAAGGCTTTCTGTGCCTCTGGGATATCAAACAGCGACCCCTTTGGAATTGGTCTTGTGTCTGCAATATTCGTGTGAACACCTCCAGTGACAACATTGATCACCCTCACGCCGAATCCTTTCATTTCCAAGTGCAAGACATGTGCAAATTGGTGGATCGCAGCCTTGGTTGAACAGTAGATGGAACTGAATGGGAATGGAACATAACCAGTCAAAGATCCAGTGAAAAGGATAGTGCCCTTGGCATTGATCACATACTGGGAGAGTTCCCTTGTGAGTCTGATAGGTCCAAAGACATTCACTTGGAAGGCCTGGTTGACCTGGTCGTCTGTCACATCAATAGCTGGAAGAGTGCACGACTGGCCAGCATTGTTGTACAGAACATCGAGCTTCTTGTCCTTCAGTTCCTCAACAAGATACTTCTTCAGAGCGAGCACACTATCAATGTCAGCGACGTCTAACTTGACTGGAATCACGCCAAACTCCTTCAATGGCTCCATTGGTTCTAGTCTTCTGGCAGCAGCATACACCTTGTAACCCTTTTGGGCCAGCTCCTTCGACACGGCAAATCCAATTCCTGATGATCCACCAGTGACTAGCGCAACCTTCTGACGTTCTTGTGACATTTCTTCTTCCCAATTGAACAATGCAACGAAAGTTCCCTGTTTCTTGTGGCAGGAAAGTGCCTCTTTTAACTAAACTTTCTTGCTTGAATTTTAGTGAGGAGAACAGCTTACTATGTGGCACTTACCGAGGCAATAAACATCACCAACGCCAACCTACAAAGAACCAACAAAGAACCTACAAAGCTCAATTCAATTATAATAACCGTAGATGAATATATACAACATACAAAAAGACATAATACGCATCCACATCAAATGAGACGCTCTAAAGTAATGTTAGAAACAAACCAACAGCTTACTCGGCTCTTGATTGAAAGACATCCTCAAGGAAGGCATTCTCCTCAGCAACATGCATAGCCTTGGAACCAGCAGCAACAGAGGCAGATGGGTCTCTACCAGCGTAACGGACAGTCTTGTCGTGGTGGTCGGTCTCCTTCAAGACAGTAGCCAATCTTGGTTGAGCATAAGCCCAGGAACCCATGTTCAATGGCTCCTCCTGACACCACACCAAGTCCTCTGCGTTCGGATACGAGTTCAAGGCATCACGCACCTGTGCGAATGGGAATGGATGCAACTGTTCGATCTTGATGAATGCAGTGGTGTTGTCCTCGATGCTGGCACGCTTCTTGTGAAGGGCAGTGTAGACTTGACCAGTCAAGAGCACAACACGCTTAACCTCCTCCTTGGTGGCTGGGACATCCTCAATGATCCATTGGAAGTGCGAGTCACCAGTGAAGTCGCTCAAAGCAGACTTGGCCAATGGGTGACGTAACAACTGCTTGGAGACAAAGATGGCAATTGGCTTTCTGAATTGACGGTGCATCTGTCTTCTGTACAAGTGGAACAAGTTAGCTGGGGTGGTTGGGTACGCAACTTGGAAGTTACAGTCCTGATGCTGACGGTCTAGCTTCTCTGGGGATGGGAAGTATCTAGAGTCCTCGTTGGCCAATTGCAAGTATCTCTCCAATCTACCGGAAGAGTGCTCTGGACCTTGACCATCGTAACCGTGTGGCAAAGTCAAGACAAGTCCAGATCTCTGCTTCCACTTAGACTCACCTGCAGCGATGAATTGATCGATAATGACCTGGGCAGTGTTGGCGAAATCACCGAATTGAGCCTCCCATTGAACAAAGGCATCTGGAGAGGTCAAAGAGTAACCGTACTCGAAACCCATAACACCGTACTCAGACAATGAAGAGTTGGAAATGCTGAAGTCAGATTGCTCTTCACTGATATGCTTCAATGGAACGTAGGTCTTCTCGGACTTCTGGTCGTGTAGAACAGCATGACGTTGGGAGAAAGTACCTCTCTCGACATCCTGACCAGAAACTCTGACGTGGTAACCCTCGTTGACCAAAGAACCGTAAGCCAAAGCCTCACCAGTAGCCCAGTCAATACCCTCACCGGACTCAATGGACTTCTTACGTTGACCCAAGATTCTCTTCAAGTTTCTGTGGACTTCGAATGCCTCTGGCCAGCTGGAGATAACATCACCAATGTGCTTGAGGGTCTTCTCCTCAACAGCAGTTGGAAGATGTGGTAGGATCTCGGTAGCTAGTTCCTTTGGGGATTTGAAACCTTCCCATGGCGTAGTCAACCATTCTCTTGGGGTTGGGACGTACTCCTTGGACTTGGAGAAAGACTCCTCCAAAATGTCCCAGACCCATTGCTTGTGCTCATCAATGTCAGCCTTGGTGAAAGAACCCTCATTGATCAATTGCTCAGAGTAGATATCGATAACAGACTTCTTCTTGGAGATCTTCTCGTACATCAATGGCTGAGTGAAAGAAGGTTGGTCGGTCTCGTTGTGTCCGTACTTTCTGTAACCAACGACATCAATGATAACATCAGAGTGGAAAGTTGCCCTCCACTCAGCAGCCAAGTTGAAGATGAAAGTGATGGCCTCGACATCATCAGCGTTGACGTGGAAGATTGGAGCGTTGATGGCCTTAGCGATATCAGATGGGTATGGGGTAGATCTGGAGTATCTTGGGTCAGTGGTGAAACCAATCTGGTTGTTAACAATGACGTGGATAGTACCACCAGTGGAGTAGGCTGGTAGAGCAGAGAAACCAATGGTCTCGTAAACAACACCTTGACCTGCAAAGGCAGCATCACCGTGGAACAAGACACCAATGGCCTTGTCGAAAGTGCCGACATCGTTCTTGTAGTGCTGAACAGCTCTGGTTCTACCCAAGACAACTGGGTCCTCGGCTTCCAAATGGGATGGGTTGGCAACCAAGGACAAGTTCACGTGCTTACCAGAAGTAGTTGGTCTTTGGAAGTTCATACCCAAGTGGTACTTGACATCACCGGACCCATTCTCCTCGCTCTCCTTAGAACCTGTAAACTCGGAGAAAATAGACTCATTTGGCTTTCTGACAACGTTGGACAACATGTTCAATCTACCACGGTGGGGCATACCGATGATGACATCCTCAACACCAAGCTCGACAGCACGGTCGATCAAGGACTTGACACCTGGAACAACGGACTCAGCACCCTCAAGACCAAATCTCTTGTCGTTTGGGAACTTGGTTGACAAGAAAGTCTCGAAGGAAGTAGCCCAGACTAGTCTGTCAAGAATTTGTCTCTTTTGGTCAACAGTGTACTTGTATCTGTTTGGAATCTCGATTCTCTCTCTCAACCACTCACACTTCTCTCTTGATGGAATGTGGATGTACTCGAAACCAATGGATGAACAGTAGAGCTGCTCACAGGTGTCAATAATCTCTCTCAAGGTCAAAGTCTCTTTGCCACTGTTAGCGTATCTCGGAAGGATACCCGGACCCAAGTGGATCTCGGTGTTCATGTCAGCCTCAGTGAAGCCGTAATGCTCCAGGGTGAGCTCCTTAGGGATCTCAGCGGTCTTGTCATCACCGAAGGAGATTCCTAGAGGGTCAGTGTGGGCCTTTTGGTGACCTCTGACCTGGTAAGCTCTCACCAATAGTTGGGCCTTCAAGTGAGCAAGGACATCGTTGCTACCAGCGCCGGATGGAATGGCAGTGACGACACCTCCAGAAGGAGTAGGCACAAGGGTTGGTGGGGCCTGGAAGGCCTGGGATGCAGGAACGTTGCCATTCAAGTTCTTGAAGTAGGCGTTCCAGGAGGCGTGCACAGACGAAGGATCCTTCTTCCAAGCATCGTACATTTCATCAATGTAGGTGGCATTGGAGGTGGTGACAAAGCTGTCGGAGGCGTAGGCACGGACGGCATTGGTTCTGACTGCCTGGGCGAGTCTTGCACGCGGCAAGCAGTTGCTGCGGAGTGCTCTGAGCATGGTGGTCGTTCCCTTAACTCAACTGGTTGCAGTGGTAAAACGCGATGATTCTCACTTAATTTGTCAATCTGGCAATGAAATCACGAGGGAAAAAGAGTCTCTGGTGATTCTGCGACTGGCAATTCGATTTGGAATCTGTTCGTGTTGCGAACTGAGCGAAAACAGCGGTTGCTTTAGAGGAAGTTTGTGTAAAACAGAGATTAATTTGTTGTTATTCCTTTTTCGAGCTCCAGAAAATTTATGAGTCCCGATTTTGGGACTAGCCTACAAAGTTAAGCGTACAAGTCCCGGAATCGTTTGGGACTCGGACATTTCACGGACTAGGCCTCCCAAAGAGGCAGTTAGTGACGACTTGGACGGGCTGATCTGTTGGGATACTACTCCACTCCTCCGACCATGTACTACCTAGCTATGCTCTTAGGCTTTCAGTGCTCTCTTTATTATGACTCTTCTTAGCTCAACAGCCAATCAGGATCGAGGAATTCATGCTTTCCCACAAAATCTGGGGTTGAGCAAGAAATTGTTATATTTAGTCCATGCGAAAGGTTGTGTCAAAAGAACCATCAAAAGATTACACTGTGACAGCTCTCTACTCTACATAGACCAGTAGTGTGGCAGTTTTGATACTAAGCATTGTAGAGGTCTACGAGTCTGGTGAAAGATGGGTGGCCTCTTTATGAATGCTTCGTTGTATAATGTAGAATAGGCACTGAATCCTGATGCCGTGTAGAGTTGGGTGGGCTTCGAGTGGCAAAGCGAAGATTCCACACCTGAGGAGATATCCAATAAAGGTTAACACAGCTCCAAGATAGTACAGGAAATCTAATAGCACTAAGTACTAACCCTTCAGACAACACATACTATGAACAGTTCAGCCGTGGAGGCGAATCATCGATTCGTTTATGTGCCAAAATTCCACCAATCACCATTGACCTGCCAAAAACCCTAGTCCTATTTTCTAGTCCCGTATGAGCCGCATTTGGGACTAGTCTCGCTTTATATGCCGGATCCGAGATTCTAGTTCGGTAAGGGCAGCATTTTTAGGGGACTAGTCCCGGATCCCGGTACTCTGGGCTTAGTCATCATATTTTTGACTTTTGAAAGTAGATCGCATAGTTAAGACCGCTAACAAGTTTTGGGCAGTCATCACCAGAATAAGAAGGCGGTTTACAAATGAGACAAGGCAGTACCTAGTTAATTTCAGAGCGGAATCCCCTCTGATTACTTTCGAACCATTTAGGGCCGTAGTTCCGAAGTTGGTTTTTTTAAATACACCACTACAGAATACCCCAGATTTCGAAAAACCAAAATCACAACTAGAGCGAAGTTTCCCAATTGGATTGCAATACAGATATCCTGTGCCTACTGGAATATCAGATCTACTAAGAACAGCTCATTTCAGTATGTTTTGGTGGAGTTGGTTTTTTCAATTTTGGCTCTTTTCGACTTTTGACACGATTTTCAACTTTTTGCAAAAAAATGCGAATTGCTATTTTGCACTAAAAAGTGTCTGGGTGCTTATATAATAGGTGTACTAAGTATTATGTAATCTGTATTGTGTGTTGTGCAGTGTTGTGCAGTGTTGTGTGTTGACGTCGTCGTCGACGTGTGTTGTGCAGCAGCAGTAGTGTTGTACTGTGTATAAACGTCGCCTCAGACTACGATTCGTTTGCTCTATAAGGCACTCATCTAATTCCAAGAAGTTACATCAACGGAACTCATAAAACTCATTCTGGCCGTGTGTCAAGACTGGAGCCTTTTCACTACCAACAATTCTCTCCAGTGCCAACGCGTCCCATTTTGAGTATAGGACTCTCACTGTTGAAATATCCAAATCTGCAATCTCTTCAAAGACAGATCTTCCAATCGAACTAACAATCTCCGAGTAGAATAATGGGTTTGCTGGTGGGCCATACATGAGGATGTTCTTGACACCTTTGAGGTCGAATCTTCTGTAATGGTGCAATCTCTCTGTATACAGCAAAATTTTGCGTCTTCCTTGCTGGAACAATGCTCTTGATCTTCCTAGATCCTGCTGACTGGAGTATTCATTCACATCACAGAATAGTAAAGATGTTTTGTTATGTAGGTAGTTCTTAATTCTGATGAAGTCGGTGTATGACGGAATGAAGAATAGTAGACCGTCTTCGTATGATGTCGACTTGGCCAAGGATGGAACAATGACAGACTTGAAGTGGTTGAACCTCTCGTCTGGCTCACTAAATGGAGTGGATGTTTCGAATCTGGTAAAGATCTGCTTGATCCTGATCCCAACCTTTGCCAGTGCTGAATCCTTTGCTGATACGACAGATCTAAATCTATACTTTCCAAAGATATTCTGTGATCTCGTGAGAAGATTGTTGATGTTTGGAGTGTTGTACTCTGTGAATATGAGGCTCTGTGTGAAGTATTTAGCCTGATCTTCAATGGACCACATTCTGACTCTACTGAAATCAGTATCATGGAACTGCTCAGGGATTCTATTGAGATACTTCAGGACAGTTAGGACGTGGTCCCAGTTCTGAGATTCAATGGCATTTGCTTGATCGACAACCAATATCTCGATAGAACTCAAAAAATCTGTATGTCTCTTCTTCTTATCTGGGTTCTCAAGGGTCATCTGAAGTCCAATAGGAGAAGCTAACAGGATGTCACATGCGTAAAGCGAAGAGTAGAGCTTCAATGACTTTCTATTCAGCTTGAGCCCAAAACAGAAGAAATCGTTGGTGTTACCTTCAAACAAATCTCTGAAATCTTCAGGCTTCGTCTCTGGGACTTCTGAATCTTCGAAGAACTCGGACTTGAATCTCTTCAAGTTTTCCACCTGTTCAGAACCAGAATTCTTGATTATCTGTTGTACGACTTCATAACATTGATGTCTTGTTGGAAGTAAGATCAAAACCTTTGGCCTCGTAAATCCCTGATCTCTAAACTCTTTCTCATCTTTCGGCTCGAGTTTTCCACTAGAGAGCTTTTCACTTTGAACTAGAAGTCTGTGGTTGTCTTTCAGCACTTTATCAGTACTTCTATGTACATGGTTCAGTGCATGAAGAGTGTATAGCTTTCTGTAATCTTCCTTCTCAGTGTATGAGTTGTATGGTAGTAAGACATCGTTGTATGAGAACATTGGATCCAGAATCATCTTTGCAATTTTACTATCATTGGTGAATTGTTCCCCACCATTCTCATTGAAGACATTCAAAAGTTTCTGCTTGATCTTGTAATCTGATGGCGAGTGGTCTGTTGGAATCTTCGCGTAGCGGGATGATTCTTCAATGGCTGGGTGCGACACAATGCATGAATGTGATTCAAACGACTTCTTGGAGTTCTTCCATTTTTTCGTCTCTTCCAGTGATTTTATCGACTTTGACAGGTATGATTCATCTGCTTCAGCAAAGTGGTAGGTGAATGGGTCGGATTCTTCATTGTCAGACTCATCTTCATTATCAGAGAGAGACAGCCCCTCCTCTTCTTCTTCATCCTCATCGTCAACAACACCAGCCACATGGTTTGGATCATCTTCATCTTCATCTCCATCCTCATCTTCCGACTCTTCTTCTTCTCCCTCTTCTGCTGCTGCCTCTTCTTGTTCTTCCTCCTCTTCACTTTCGTCTTGTTCCACAGTTAAGAGATTCAACAATGCATCGTAAGCCTTTCCCTTGGCCTGATCACCTTCAGAGCCACCCACGGTCTCTTCTACATCACTCCCTTCGCTGTCTTCCTCTTCCTCACTATTTCTGGTATCCAAATCTTCTCTAGGACCTCTTCTAGCAGTTCTTGTCACATTTCTGTACTCGGATCTACCTCTGTTACTTCTCTGTTTCTTCACACCATTGCGCTCTTCTTTTCCGTCGCTTGACTTGTGGGTATTTTCATAACTTCTTTTAGCCTTTCTGGCATTACTGGATCCCATCTCCGTGATAAATAAGCTGGATCCACAACAACTGGCACCATCTTTAGTACTGGCACTAACAGGAAATTTTTCGATGCGATGAGCTAGAGCATCAATTCCGGTTCATTTTCGACTCAATTCCGGTGTAGTCACGTGAAGCTTTTCAAAATTCCCTAACAAAATACGATTTTTCCACTTGACAACAAAGAAACTCCACACATTGTCCATCTGCGGTTGATATCATAGAGCTTGTGCTCACTGAGGAAGTCGAGTGTTCTGAGAGAGCGTTTTGTGTGCTGTGTCGTGTTGTATTTGTGAGGAAAGTGCGTGTTCCGGTTTAATATTCAACATGTCGAGGTCGCCCTACAAACACATCGTGAAGACCATTCGTGGCTTCTTCACGGTCCTATACCTATTCTTCATCGTGCTCACTATACCCATCTCCTTCCAGGTGGGTGGCACAGATTGCGGGCTGGCTTTCACTGTCACGTTGTTCAATCTGTACGCGATTCTCACGGTCTTGCGATTGATGCTTTACAAAAACACATTGTTTCAGGTGCTCTACTCATCACAGACATTGATCATTCCTAGTTTGTTGACGATCTTTCTATCACTCTTCAACAATCATGACGTGACAAAGATCAAGGAAGAGAACCTGAAATATTACCAGATGTTCATTGTCCCATGGAAGTTTTTCATCACGAATGCCACACCATTGTTTACAATTCTGGAAGGTCTCTGTACGATACTGGCTATACAGTCTATCGGTCAGACCTTCAACTGGCTGAAGAACAAGAAGTCTGAGAGCTGGCTTATTGTCAGTCTATTGAGCTCAAGTGGAATCATAACGACTTCGTTGTACTTCCTGTACAAGATTTACCTATTTCCAATCGAGATTTCATCAGTTTCCTCATCACTGATTGGTGTTGTGCTGACCTTCTGTGCTGGTTTGGGGATGTATGGAATCATTTCGAACAAGGGCTCACCAATTGAAAGCTCTTTGCTATTCGCCTACATTGTTCGTTGCATCTACGAAACTTTCCCAGAGCTATCAAACCTTGCATCAAACGAAATCGGGCTTCTCATTTCCAGTGCCACAACCCAATTTAAAGAGGAATTCTCCAAGATGCCTATTATTTTATTCAAGAACGTGAAGTTGAGTGAGGTTCTGCAGACGCTGACGCTCAATGTCCCAAACTCCTTCCAAACTGTGCTTGAATTCCTTTTGGCTACTATCACCACTATCACGCCTTCAATTTTAGTGAACCTGGCGTACAGAGTCTCCGTGTTTTACTCTGCCACACGAATCATTCCAGCACTGAAGAGCCCGCAGCCGTCAACAAAGTCAATGAGAATCATTTATGCCTTCAGTCCCTGCATTGTGATAGCAGTCTACACGCACCTAATGATGCAATATTCAAATGAGCTTGAGCAGGAGCTGTGTATCTGGAACTGCTACAGCTTCAATGGACTAGATATCCCTAAAGACAGTCAAGTCATTGTCCAGCCATGGTTATTTTGGAACTGGATCAACATGTTCTCAACATTGGGGCTATATGCAATCGAGTTGTTCTCTGAACGGAGCGAGGAAGAGCACTGGAAGATCGACTGAACTTTGGTTGTCTGACATCTGCTGTTTCCTACAAGAGCTCCATGAAGGACCGAGGTGATAGATAGCAGACCTTGAAATGGATTAGACTGCCCGATGTGGACTAGGTTCGATAGTCTCCGGGTCCCCACTATACAGGTCTCCCTCGCGTCCCCACACACTTTCGCAGTGGTGTTATTACTGACGGGTGGGGCTATAGAAGTCGCTACCGACTTGTTTGGAACGAGTCAACTTCTGCCATTAGTTGCATGAGGTTTTTTACTAGAGACAATACGATGATGAGGTCGATGATGCTCATGGAGTTTTTCAGGTGTTCTTGATGTAGGTAAACTGTCGAGTCAAAAGGAAAGATCTTTGCTCTGAGGTTGAATGGTGAGTCGGTCCATCATCGTGTGGTGCTTTAGGCCGTACTTTAGTACTATATAAACATGTCAGAACTCACTAATATCGTAGTTCAATACCGGGAGTGGCAGGTGCTGGCTGATAGTACTGTGACCACGGTTTGCGCCACATTGCCCCAAAGATTAGGATCATGAGGTGTCCCCGGTGGAGTCTCCCAGTGAACTAAGAGTAACAGCTGGCCCTTGTTTACCTTGTTTAGTGTCTGTATCCAGTAAGAGCACTACCAGTTTACTTGACAGTTGACAGCACTCGGCCTCCTTCCTCTTTAGGTCAGTCTCATAATTAAGACGCGTCTTATTCTTTTAGCCGCCGTTGAATCTCATCTGACGGTTGCTATTGTCTCAACTTCCGCCTAATTGTTGTCCCATCGGGGAGTTTTCTAGGCGGGCCTCCCTGCCTGGGCTTTTACGCTCTAGCGGTGACATGCCCGTAAACTTCAGCGAAGACCCGCCTAGACCTTCACCCGCTGGCTTAAATTATTTGTTATCTGCAGAGAGTACGCAATTACCGCTTTCGGCAGCTGATTCGTCGAGTTATCCACCTCATCGCACTCGAATAAATGCTCGACGACTCCACACTTTGTACCACCTGTCAATACTAAGACTGTCAACTGTCACGAGAAGGTAGTGAAGACCCTGATAAACACTGCCACTGTCCGCACTATCAACTGCCCACAACCACTGTCTACTGCTTCGGCCTCTACTGCCCACCAAGACTACTTCCCGACTCCATCGCTCATATCACCAACTGTGGTTTCATATCATGTCCGAGTCCTCAGCGTCACCACAGGACGCCAAACAAACGCTCACTCGCGTCTTCTCCCGCACACCCTCCTCCTGGGACCCGCAGGATGACCTCCTACTCAGACACCTCAAGGAGGAGCAGAAACTCGGCTGGAAAGAGATAGCCTCCCACTTCGCCCACCGTACGCCCAACGCCTGCCAGTTCAGATGGAGACGTCTCAGATCAGGCTCTCTCAAAGGCGGCGAAAAGGCCTCCACCTCTGAGAAGAGCGCCAGCGTCGACTCTAGCACAAGCAGCTCCACACCAGGCGTCTCCTCCGCTGCGAAGAGCGTGTCGCCGGTAACGTCTCCAGACCTGGGTGTGAGCAGCACCGGCCAATCGTCCACCGCCGCGTACTCAAAGTTCCACTCCATCCCACCCCAGATCAAGAGCAGCTCCTCGTCCGCCATAGCATCCTCGTCCACTTCACTGAAGACCTCTGGCTACAACAGCCGTTTCAGCTTTGGCGCTGGTGCCAATGGCTCCGCTACAACCACTACAAATGCGGTATCAAAGAGACGACACTCATCCAAGATTGAGCCACGGGACACAACGGTCTCCATTCCTTACTCGTCGCCTTCCTCTTCATCCGATGACGAGGTGCTTGACGCCAAACCACGTTCTATTTCCTTATCCCTCCATCTCGGCTGGACACGCGAGGAGGACGAACTGCTCATTGCCAGAAACCAACGCCAGCTTTCTCTCACAGAGCTCAGCATCCTCCTTCCGCGTCGCACAGAGCACGACATCAGTGAGCGTATCTCCCAACTAGAACCAAAGAGATCGCCATTGAAGCCGGCCGGTATCCGCAAGAAGACCGTCCGCTCGCTGTCGAGCTCATCGCCATACCGCATACCCATAACCGCCACAAACACTCCAACAAAGAAGACGACCCGCTCCAGATCCTTCACCAAACACCGCTCGCGCTCCTTCTCCCTCCTCACGTCGCCATATTTCACCGCCACGACGCCATTAGCCATCCAGGAACGCTACTACAACACACGCAAGAACTCGATTACGGGGCCGGCTCTCCCGCGTGCGTACGACGAGGCATTAGAAGAGGAGGAAGACGACGATAATGGCGCTTTCCTCTCTGACGACGAGGAATTCGTGAGTTACAACACGTCGCATATCCGTGGTGAACCACTTGCAAACAACAGACGACTCAGTGTCGCGGAGTTGGTCAACCCGTGATTCGTTTCAGCTATTTATTACAACCACTACACCATTCATTACGCCCGTGACGACGAATTGCTTATAATGTCATGTTCATATTCACTTCATATCCAATATCATCATCAACTAATCTACTATGACCGCCTGCTTCGTAGCTGTGCAACTAATCCAAAGCCTTCTTCGCCTTCTGCTTCAGCTCTTCGCCCTTTTGTTTGGCCTTTTCGACATTCTCCTCGCCGAGTTCACCCTTGGTCTTCTTCTCCACGCCAGCTAGTCCCTCTGCATCAAATGCGTTCTTCGCCTCCTCAGCGTGGCCCTTCACTTCTTCTGTCTTCTCCTTCACAGTCTCGACAGTCTCCTCAGCGGACTCGATCCCTGAGGCGGCGGCCTGGCCTATTTTCTGGTTGATTTGGGAGAGTTTCTCTTTGGCAGTGTCGAGGACAGAGTACTGGCGGGTCTGGTAGAGAGCAGCTGTGGCTCTGTGTGGGGTGAAAGTGCGTTTAAATAGAGTAGTTCTCAGCATCTTGTGGTAGTAATTGGTGTGTACAATCAGTTAACCAGATCTGAGAAGAGGGATGACACGTTCTTTATATATACTCGGGACTTGTAGTTTATAGCGCATCTGCACGATTACTTGTTGCTGCTTGAGCTTGCTATTAGCAATATTGCCCCTGTTGTGTCATTATGTCAACTTGAAACAGCAAAGAAATCGGGAGAAATCTGTGGAACCTTGTACTATTATAGAGCCTGCAGTTTAAGTCTCGGACTAAGCTCTTTAGTTGACCTTCTCGGCCGCTTTTGCAGTTTGTTCAAGTACCTCGATTCGATCTCTCCATAGTTAAGGCTCATCACCAAATTGAAAAAAATCACTATCATCAACAAAAAATGGCCCATACAAGAACCCTACTGGCTGTCACTATCCATGTTTAGGCGACACATATCGTCTGTCCAGACACAGCACATCCTTACAAAGAGGCTGCGTCCTCATGAAATCCCGAAACTCACATCTCATCAACTGCTCCAGGACCTCGCGTTCATCAATCAACCTCACTCCGGAGTAGTCCATTGGATGCCCCTAGGACTAAGAGTCCTCAACAAGGTCAAGGCCATCATTAGAAAGCATATGAACAGTGTAGATGGTGAGGAATTTGACCTGAGTGCCCTGAGCTCTGACAAACTGTGGAAACAGACGGGAAGATGGGACAATAAAGAACTCTTCAAGTTGAAAGTGAATAGCATAAAGACTGAGGACTTCTGCCTGGCTCCAACGCATGAGGAAGAAATCACACATCTAATAGACCAAAACCTCATAAAGTACATGAACTTACCAGTGTTGGCATACCAGATATCCAGAAAGTACAGATTTGAGAAGAGACCAAGATTTGGGTTGTTGAGAGGAAGAGAGTTTCTCATGAAAGATGCCTATTCATTTGACGCGACTTACGAAGACGCAATGAAGTCTTATAATAAAGTGAACGACGCGTATTTGGAGATATTCAAAGAGTTGAAAGTGCCATTTGAGAGAGCAAAGGCTGATTCTGGAGATATTGGCGGTGATTTATCACAGGAGTGGCATTTCGTCCATCCTATTGGTGAGGATACTCTCTTCAAATGTCCTGAATGTAAAAGTGTCTCTAACATGGAAAAGGCTATCTCACTTCCGACTGGTGATCAGGAGTTTGCCAAAGAGGCAAAGGTGAAGTATTTCCTTACAAAGGACAATGAAACTTTAGTAGCTGCTTATTTCCCAAGTGATAGAGTATTGGTTCCTGGCTTTATCAAAGAGCAACTTGAAATGGATGAGGAGGAGATTCCAGAATCAGAAAAGATTGACTTCAAACAGTCCGAAGTTATGACCAACGATGAGATCGTTGAGAAGTTCAAGGCTGGTGATGAATCAGAGCTCATATTGAAGAAGATCATTAGAATAATGGATGTTAGAATTAATAACGAGACAGATCTCCCTGATTTCCCACTAAAGATGTTTCAAAAGAACAATTTCTCCATGATCAATGATTTGTCGATTGTGGAGGCGAAAGAAGGTGAGATCTGCAACAGCTGTGAATCGGGACATCTCGAATCAGTCAACTCTATTGAAGTCGGGCATACCTTCTACCTAGGAAAACGCTATTCGGAGCCACTGAATGCCAAATATATTGGTCCACATAACAAGATGGAATACTATGAAATGGGTTGTTACGGAATTGGTGTCACGAGAATTGTCGGTGCCATTGCTGAGATTGGCAGAGACGATGAAGGTCTTGTATGGCCTGCTAGCGTTGCACCATACGACGTCGCCATTATTAACAGCAACGACAAGAACGTCGCAGAGGCGAAAGAGATTGTCCAATCGCTGACTGCATATGGACTACAGAGTCAAGTCGACCATAGAAACAAAGTTGGGTTCGGTGGAAAGCTCCAATACGCCAAAATGGTGGGCATTCCACTTGTCGTTATAATTGGTAACAGATACCCACTAATAGACATCGAAGTCCGTGGCAAGAGATGGAGCAACACAGAGGATTACAAAGCAGACCTGGAACAACATGGGGAAGAGTGGCAATGGGCTCAAGAAGAGGGAAAGAAGGGTGTGGAGAAGCATGTCGTCCATAAAGACCATCTCGCCAAAGTTGTCAAGTCACTTCTCCAGGACTTGTAAATAGGCACCTTGTAAATACAAACCAGCATATTATATTAGCACGAACGACTACACTGGCATATAATTTCATCAAAAAACAACAATGTACTGTACATTTCAATCAACCACCTCTGTTCTTTCTTATATGTATGTCATTAGGTTGCGATTCCCATCAAGAGAACACCTTACCGGTGAGTTTAGCCAACACATGCAATGCAATAACACTGAAGATGAATCCAACAGCGAGGAACAGCACAACCAGAGGGTCGACTCTCAGACCCTGTGCCTCATCGGTGTATAGTTTCAGTAGCGAAGAACTGGAGCCTCCGAAACCAGCAGCTCTGGTGGACGTTGGAGTCTGCTGAGCAGCCTGTTGCTTGGACTTAGCGTTGTTACGACGCTTAACATCGGTTCTTTGGCCACCTGGAGCTGGAGAGGACATGGTTTTCTGGTGTTAATTGGGCTTGATTCTGGTGCTGCTTTTGCTATAAGGCGTTTGTTTTTGTGTAATTTTCACTGACACGTCGACGGAATGAAAATTACTGTATCAGGAGAACTTCCCGATTTGTTCATTTTCAGCGCGAATTTTCGATTTTTTTGTTTTTTCTTCGATTTTTTGAAAAATTTCTCTGAATTTGGCTCGAAAATAACAACAAACGGAGCCTTGAAGCCAGCAATCGCCGCCTGTATCACCGGTCTGGAGCCCCTGTTCTACTGCTACCGCCTCCGCTAGCTCGCTGCTTTGAGAGAGTCCCCTTTTAATTGGGCCCATTGTCTATTTTAACCACGTTTTTTTGCAATTGATCTGACTGTGCGAACCACAAACCATGGACCTCAGACAGTTCACCACGACTCCCAACAACTACGAAGACCAGAGACGCGCCTCAATGTCCTCCACCTCTACTGGCTACGCGTCCTCTGCCTATGGTGGTAACTCGAACAATCCCGCCGGAAACACTCCTAACTCGAGACTGGCGCAGTCCCGCTACTTCGGTCAGGTTGGCCCCCCACCAGGCTTCCACGCCGGCTCCGGTCAACAACAACAACAACATCATCATCAGCAGCAGCAGCAGCAGCAGCAGCAGCACATGCATCATCACCAGGGCCAACACAACAACGGTGGAAACAACGGCAACAACAACAACAACAACTGGATGCCGCAGGGTGCACTGAACGTGGCTCCATGGATTGAGCAGCAACAGGAGGTTTCCAACAACTCGATGGTTGAGAACCAGAACTTTGTCAACTCATACGGCCAGAACCTCAACGCCATGAGCATGGCTACTGCCAACATCAACGGTCTTGCCTCAGACCAGTCCATCCAGGCTACTTACGACTCGAGATCCACCAGGGCCTCTCCTAGTCTGTCGCTGGACAAGAGACTTGCTAGTGGTAAACTCCCAGATGAACAATTGAAAAGGGAAGCCAGCTCCGTCTTCACCACCACAGGTGCCCCACTTACTGAGAGTGGTGCCCTGACTAACGACACTGACGACCGCAATGCTAACGATGAGAGGAATGGCGATAAGGCCGGTGACGATAATGAGCAACGCACTAACGATAACGAAAACACAAACGAGGAGGAGGGTAACAATGTCCGTGGAGAAGCAGGTGATGAGGAAGACGACGACGATGAGTTGATTCCTACTGCTATTGTGATCAAGAACATTCCGTTTGCGATCAAGAAGGAGCAGTTGTTGGATGTGATGACCAAATTGAACCTACCTTTGCCTTATGCTTTCAACTATCACTTCGATAACGGTGTCTTCAGAGGTTTGGCCTTTGCAAATTTCACTTCCACTGACGAGACTACAGCTGTTGTCACCCAGTTGAACGGTAGAGAGATTGGTGGTAGAAAGTTGAGAGTTGAGTATAAGAAGATGCTACCACTGGCTGAACGGGAGAGAATTGAAAGGGAAAAGAGAGAGAAAAGAGGACAGTTAGAAGAGCAACACCGTTCAACTTCGAACGCGTCATTGGCTTCGATGATGTCTGCTGCCTCTGCCCCAGCTGGTGTGGCCAACGCATCTAATGTCAGTGTCGCTGCTGCTTCTGTCATGGGTAGTGCTGGACTGGCTCATCACCCACACCTAGCTTCGAAGGTCCCAACCCCAACTGGTCACTCTGAGAGATTCTATGCCCCAATTCCTTTTGCCAACCACCTTCCTGTTCAACCTCAACAGATCGACTTCAACGATCCAGAGACTTTGGAGTACTACAACCAATTGTTGTTCTTTAGAGACGAGAAGGAGAGAACATACACCGAGCTAGCATACCCAGTCTCTCTATCTCCAAACCACAAGAGAATTATTTCCATTTTGACTGGCTGGTTAGGCTTGATTGAGTCCAACGATGGGAGCTTGATCCTCATCAAGAGAAGAAATCTGCTTCACGACCCATCTCCTCTGTTGAGATCTCAATCTCACTCAGCCATCCCCCTGTTGCAGTCTCAATTATACAACAACAGCCCAGCTGGTGTGAACAACCCACAAGCACAGCAGCAGATTCAACAGCCACAACACACTGGTGGTCAGCTCTCTGCTGTGAACCTCAACCTACAGCAACAACCACAAGTTAATGGACCTCAGCAACAGCAAAGATACAGAGCCCAAAACATTGCATCCTCCTCTCTTCCACAATCGCCAGCACAACAACACACTTCCAATCCAAGAATTCCACCATCGTTCTCCCTGTCTGCTAACCAACCATCACTTTCTTCCGCTGCTATTCTCAGAAACAACCCTACTCCTACCAGAATCACTTCGACTGCTTCTTTCTATCAAGCGCAGTCTACTTCACAGCCAACGACTCCAGGCTTTGACTCGTCTGCTGCGTTTGCAAGATTCGGTCTATCTGGTGGTGCTACTCCAACACATTCTCATGGAGGACACCCACAACCACTACAGGCTCAACAATCTGGTGGTGGACAGTTGTCCTCTGCGACTTCGCCTTTCGCTGCCCACGGTCAGCTAAATAACGGACAGGTTTGGGACAATGGTACAGGAAGTGCAGGAAATGCAGAGCAAGAGTTGAATGAAGGTATCAATGGGCTAAACTTGGGTCTTGACAATGGTTCAAGCATCTGGGGTCCTAGATCGTGAGACTTTCGAAGACTTTCGAAGACTCTCCTTTCTTTTACTTTGTGTCTTTGCTACTTTGTGTATGATCAGTTGTTGTTGTTGTTGTTGTTGTTGTTGTTGTTGCTGTCGTCGTTGTTTTATATTCCATTATTTGCATTATGTTGAGGAGAAGGGCTGTTGTTATAGAAGAGACAGACACACATTGAACACTGAACGAGATTGATACGAAGATCATGAGACTTATGATATTATGAAGGAGAGAAGCCCGCGAAGGAAAGATTACACTTACCACCACTATTACTAGTACAGTTTTTTTACTGTATTCCACATTCGATATATGATGACGAAGCACCACGAAGAATGAAGAATGAACAATGATGATGATTTTATCTTTATTTTGCCATATTCTTGTTGAACCTCCTGCGTTTTTTATACAGTTTATACACTATTAACACTTAATGAAAGCTATCATATTATGGAATTTGTAATTTATGTGGTTGTGGGTATTATACAGTTTAACCATAATCAAAAATCTTATCTATTTAATTCATTGATCAACAGTACAATGAAGTTCTTCTGATAAGGACCATGTTGGTCGGCTGTTACTAGATGAGGTAACCTCCTTGGTCTGGACACTTATCCGGTGGGCAACGAAGTCCGCATTGAGCTAACTTTCACCGTTCACGTCGTCTTCGCCTTATCAGTACGTCAACTCATATAAGGGTATTTAATCCCACAATGCAGGGGTTGACAATTATGAGCCCATCATTTCAGTACAGATCCCAGTCACAACGCAATGAGTGAGACTATTCTTTCACAGGCTTATGGATACTCATACATTATTGGCCTTGGTGCCGCTTTTGCCCTCATTATGGTGTGTATCACCGCTATTCTTTCCAAGTACATGAACCAGACGCAAAATTCCGAGGGCTTTACCACTGCTTCCAGATCTGTTGGGAGTGGACTCGTGAGCTCTGCTGTGGTGAGTTCGTGGATTTGGCCTGCTACTCTGTTGACTTCTGGACTGTGGGGATACTCGTATGGTATCTCTGGTGGGTTCCTCTATGCCGTGATGGGTGGACTGCAGATCACAATCTTCACACAACTAGCCATAGAGATCAAGAAGAAGGCACCTGCGTGTCACACTGTCGCAGAGATTATCAAAGCGAGATATGATAGAAACACTCACTGGGTTTACTTGTTCTATGTCACAGCCACCAATATCATGGTTACTGGTTGTCTGCTGCTAGGTGCCTCTCAAGGGTTCAATGCTTCTACAGGAATCAACATTATAGCTGCTAACTTCCTATTGCCTTTAGGAGTCTGCATCTACACTACATTTGGTGGTCTTAGAGCTACCTTCATTTCTGACTGGATCCACACAGTTATTATCTACATTGTGGTACTGATAATGTGCTTCAAGGTCCTGACTTCAGATATCTTTGGTGGTACTGACAAGCTGTACGACATGCTGATGGAATCGTCCGAGAAGTTCCCACCTCCATCCAATGGTGCTAACTACCTCAACTTCAGGAATAAGGAAATGTACCAGATCACCTATGCTGTGTTCATTGGTGGTCTTTCCGGTGTCCTTGGTGATCCCAGTTATGCGCAGAAAGCCATTGCTGCGAAGAGTGTCTTGAAGGGTTACTTTCTTGGTGGTATGGCATGGGCTGCTATTCCATGGGCTTTAGGAACAGCTGGTGGATTGGTGTGCCGTGCATTGTTGGTCCATCCAGACTTCATCACCTACCCAAACGCTCTTAGTGCACATGAAGCAGATGCCGGGCTTCCAGTAATCTACGCCTTCGGAACCATCATGGGGAAGTCAGGTGCTGCTGCTGCCGTCTTGAACTTATTTATGAGTGTGACGTCAGCTATGTCTGCTGAGCTGATTGCCTTTTCCAGTATCGCAACTTACGATGTGTACAGAGGGTATATCAACACCAAAGCTACCGGGAAACAGCTGGTCAAGATCAGCCATGCCTGTACGGTTGGCTTCAGCTTGTTCATTTCATGCATTTCTGTCATTTTCAACTATGTTGGGGTCACTGTTGGCTGGCTTATCAGTTTCTATGGTATTATTCTTGCACCAGGGACTGTTATCTTGACTCTCTCTCTATTCTGGAAGAAGACTAGCAACTTCGGCTGCACTTATGGTGCCCCACTTTCAACTCTTGCTGGACTTGCCTGCTGGATCGGGGCTGCGAAGGCTGAGAGTGGTGTTGTCTCCAAGAACGCGCTTATGGGCTCACAGGCCTTGCTGATTGGAAACTTTGTCAGTGTCGGTGTTGCCTTTGTCATTATTCCAATCTTTTCTCTGCTCAAGCCAAATCCAGAAGGTGACTTTGACTTCTCTGTGTTTGCTACTGCTTTTGAAGCTGGAGATGATGCCAAAGAGGAAGAGCTGGTTCTGATGCATACCAGTGCTGAAAAGGTGAGAAAGCTGAACAGAGACTCCAAAATCTCGCTCATTCTCAACATCATTGCACTCTTTGGTGGTTACGTTATTGTCCCAGTGGCTCTTTATGGCTCAAACTACACCTTTTCCAAGACCTATTTCAAACAATGGTATGTGCTGATGTTGATCTCACTCTTTGCTGCTATGCTCTACATCACCTTCTTTCCACTGTGGCAGGGCAGAAAAGACATGTACAGACTCGTCAAGATCTTGTTGAATGGAGGAAAAGTTGAGGAAAGTGAGGTGGTTATTGATGCCTCTTCCAGTGCTGGATCGCTGGTGGAGGAAGTCAATGTTACAGAGAAGGAAAAGAAGTGAGCTATATACACTATCTGATGCTGATTTCCTTGATTTATGCAATGTTTTATCACTTTCTTTCCGGTTTGGAAAGGAAGCCACGATATTTGTAGACTCATAAAGACTCTTCTTAACTGTGGAAGAACGGAATCAGGAGACTCTACAAAACATGAAAGCTACAGTGCAGAGTCTGTGAGTCAAAGAGAAGGAAAGTGCCTAAAATGCTCAATTTCATTCATATTCGAAGCAGAAAACTGGTATTTAGGTATAAATCCATTGACAATGAACAAAAAGCCTTTAACGTAGATGTAACACTCACTGTTCCTCAATAAAAGGAGAAATATCAGAGAACATGAATCGAAATATACGGCCCTTATTTATCGGTTCGGGTCACACAAACGACGTCAATCAAAAACGCGTGTTACGTAATCCAATTCTAAAATGAAGATCATCAACATCTCGCCAAAACAGAGGAACAAAGCCAAAGTCTACCACCAAACACGTGGAACGAGACAGTTTCTGAGATTGGAGAGAAGCTGATTGGACTTGGAGTCCTGATTTTACCCCAGCTTCTTCTCAATCTCGTGTTATTTAGGGGCCTGGCCCATCAAGCTCGAGGAATCATCAAACTGTCAAAACAGTAGATGATATGACAGAAACGACATCACAAACGCCAGAAAGGCTACCGTCAGAAGTCCGAAAAACAGATAATTCAGATGAACAAGAGCCAATTACCTCAAATCAGACAGCTTCAGAGTCCCCAACCCTCTCCAGACCGTCAACTTCATCACAGAAATCCAACCAGAGCAGATCACGCAGCTCCAATAGTAAGAGAGAAACCTCCGAGGAATTGCTTGAAAAGAGAAGGGTGGCACTTCTGAGGACGCTTCATATTCCAGACAACAAGGACTACGATAAAATTCATGAGCAGGCATTTCAGGACTACGAGAACCACGACTTACATAAGAGTCTCCGGAAAAGAGAGAGTTCAATAAACTACTCTGAGAACGAACGAGGAAGATCAACGGGAAGGTCAACGAGGTTTTCCAGTGGTTCTCCCACACGTAAGCCTGTCAAGCTACCATTTGTTAGTAACAACCCCAATGTCGCCATAAGCAGAGGACACAACCAATTGAAGCTGAAGATCAAGTACCCCAGACATAAGCTATTCCAGTTTCGAGATCCATCTCCTTTGCGAAGTGATGAAATTTTGGACATACGAGATAGCGAGAAAGATGAGTTTAATGTCAGCGAAGAGTCAGGTGATATCTTGTTCAATGAATCAATGGCAATGTTCCAAGGAATGGATGAATTGGAGGAGCAGCCATACCGTGGTGCTCTTTCCAAGCAGGATTCAGCTAATGGGAAAGCCATGCCCACAAAGAAGGATAGAATTCTGTTCAAGAAGCTACTGAAGAAGAGTGAACCAGAAAGACTAAGAAACAATACGCTGATGGTGAACGACGATTTGGAAAGAGGCTCCCAAAATGGCACAGATCCCAATACCACAAGACTCAAGTACATTCAGATCAGAGATTATGAGATTGAGACATGGTACACAGCACCGTATCCTGAGGAATACAACAACAACCGTGTTCTCTACATCTGTGAACACTGTCTGAAGTACATGAGCTCCAAGTACATGCTACACCGTCATAGATTGAAGTGTGAGGTGTATCATCCACCGGGTAATGAGATCTATAGACATGGTTCGAATTCGATATTTGAAATTGATGGAGGGAAGAATGTGATTTATTGTCAGAATTTGTGTCTTTTGGCGAAGCTGTTCCTGAATTCAAAGACCTTGTATTATGACGTTGAGCCATTCATGTTCTATGTCCTCACAGAGATTGATCCAGTGACGGAAGTTCACCATTTTGTCGGGTATTTCTCGAAAGAGAAGCTGAATTCAACTGGTTATAACCTGAGTTGTATCTTGACACTTCCAATCTATCAAAGAAGAGGATATGGTAATCTATTGATGGACTTCTCTTATTTGTTGTCGAAGAGGGAGTTCAAGCAGGGAACACCAGAGAAACCATTGTCTGATCTTGGACTGTTGAGTTACAGGAACTTCTGGAAGAATAAGATAGCCTATGTTTTGAGAGATCTGTACGATGAGGCAGCCTCGAGGACAGAGGGTCCATTGGGCTCATCATCTGGACCTGTTTCAGTGAAGGCGTCAATTGAGCAGTTATCTAACCTTACTGGAATGATCACAACCGATGTTATTGTCGGTCTTGAGCAATTGGACGCGCTGGTTCGTGATCCTGTGACACAGAGATATGGTATTCATATTGATATGATGAAGATCAACGCCGTCATTGAGAAGTGGGGAGCTAAAGGGTATGTCCAACTTGATTCTGAGAAGCTCCTGTGGAAACCTGTGATTCTTGGTGCTTCTTGTGGCATTAACCAGATGTCGAATCAACCAGTGGTTGAAACTGAGATCTCTAATGGCAACGGGCGTCTTGATGTTGGTGATGTCCGGATTGATCCTTTGAAAAACAGTGTCCAAATTCTAAGTCGGTTCCTGCTGGATGATTTAAGGGACTCTAGGGAAGTCGAAGCTGCCACTATGGACGATATACGGGACATGTCACGGGGTATAAAAGAAATACAAGGTGATGATGTTGATGAGGAAGATGGTGATATTACTGATGACACACCGAAGCTGGAGTATTTTGATGTGTGCTACCCAGGCATGAGTCTAGACAAAGTGGACGCCCGTCCTAGGGTTATCAAGAAGAAGAGGATCATCAGTGATGACGAAGATGATGGTATTTCTGGGTATGAAACACCGAAGGAGGATGATCCTAAGTCCAAGCTGATCAATGGAGATATTGATGTTAGTGTGATACTGGAAGGACCAAGACGGAGCAGATCCCGGTCTTCGAAATCTGGAAGTCCTGAGGCTCCAAATCACAACCATAAGAGAACAAGAAGAGCTAACAGTACGGTGAAGGACGAAAGTGATGATCAGTTGGTATTGGATGACTTGGAAGAAGAATCTACGGACGAGAAAGATGAAGAATTCCAGGATTTGGAACCCATTGAAGAAGATAAAGACGAGGAGTTTGAAGGAGAGGCAGAGGACGAGGAGAGCGCAATTAGTCTAAAGAAGAGCAGCTTCAGGACCAGTGCGAGAATCCAGTCAAAGAACATCTCGCAAGTGAAGAACAGAAGACATCTGAGAAGCAGTTATAATATGTAATTAATTAAAACTTGATAGCATTGTGGCATATATAAAAAGAGTTTACGTCACTAGTGACAAGACCGATCTAGGATTATGTAGATGGGATCAACATTCAAGAATCAAGACGCGTTCCAATGTGAATGAGGGACGCGCCGATGCGCCAATTGCTATTGTCCGTTCCGTATGGGGTAGCGACGCGTCTGTTTTAGGCAAGTGACGCGTCGAGAAATCTGGTTTGTCCTGTGCGTCGGTCGGAAAAAAAAGACGCGTTCCAAATTAAGCGAATGTTTCCTCATTAGGAAATCTAAGTGATAAATCGGCCATATTATTTACCCTTTACGGCGCTGGACAGGGTATAAACTCAGAAGCTGCATCTGGGACTCAACCTTAAGTGCCTTCGCAGGAATTGGAGCTATAGATACCGGTACACAGATTTTGCAGCAAAGACATCAACACACGCGGATACTCAGCTTAATCTTCGAGTGGAATACTTTTTGTTTTGTTTTTTCTTCCTTTCGATCATTCATAAACAAACGAATCGAGTCTCGATATATAAAGAGAGAAAGGAAGGACTTCTACAGCCATGACACAGATGGACCCAGATACCACCATCACGCCGTCACACACTGCTACGTTCTACGACCCGCTAGACACGCGCCGGAACGACGGGTTCAACAACACACACACGTCCCTGAACGTCCTCAACGTGAAGAAACAGCACCGGACTCAGATCCAGAAACAGTTCCAACAATACAACAAGCAGCAGATGGCACAGCAGTCGCAGCTCCAGGGCCAGCTGCTCCAGAACAGCATCTACTCGAGACAGCACGGCTCTAAGTCCACCGTGTCGTTCCAATCGTCCTCCTCCGTGGGGAATGGGAATTCTGCTTTCGACTTTGTTCCTCCTGGCGGTGTGCAGAACGGTCATCACAACCCTCACAACGTCTACAATCAGCCACGGCAGTCTGCCTCGAACATGTCGTTCCAGTCGACAAGCTCAGTGGGGCAGCAGCAGCAACAACGTCCGAGTATGAACACACAGTCCTACCAGTCGCTCCATGGACACCCACCTCAGGCGCAACATTCCGGAGGTCCTAATAGTGTCTACACTCAAAACAACAACAGTAATACCAGTGCCAGTACACAGACAGGAGTGATGCCACAGGGTCAATGGTTCACTGGAAACCACCTGAACACTGGCAATGACTTTGACGCGGTGGAAAGTGCCTCCTTCGACGGGTTTTCTAATTATACCACAACACCGGATATGGGTGGACAAGAATGGGCCAGTGTGAGCGGCGATGTGACGCCGATGCGGTTCAAGGAACTCGAGGAGGAGAACATCCTGCTTGCGGAGGAGATCAAGCGGTTTCAGGAGTTTAGAGAGTTGAATGAGGTGCTAATTGAAGAGAATGAGATCTTGAGAGAGAAGATCGCACTGTTGAAAGAAAGCAGTCCAAAGAGCGACAACAGTGACGCAAAGAGTGTCAAAGAGGAGGACGATGAGCTCAAAAAGGTTAATGAAGAGCTTGTGGCTTTGAATGAGGAGCAGCAGGGCGTGATCACCGGGTTACAAAGTGATAATGAGAAATTAGAACTCACGATAGAGTCCATGACACAGGAAATAGCGAAGTTGAAGCTTTTGAACCTAGAGAGCCAAAAGGCAAAGACTAAGCAGATTGAGACTTTGAAAGAGGAGAACGAGGAGCTTGCGAAGGAATTAGAAGTGTTGTATGCGAAGGAGGAACAATCAGCCCTCACATCCTTACATTCCACACCACAGTCGTCACCAATAGGGGAAATACACAGAGAGAGAGGCTCGATACTACTGAAGCCAAACCAGACGCCACAGACGACGCCGACGATGGCACAGCAGAAACAGTTCCAGTCGCTGAACAATGCCTACTCGAACGAGGAACTTGTTGGTGACCTGCTGGCCACGATCAGACAATTGAAGGCGGACAAAGCCGTGCTTGCGAGACAGAAGGAGAACGTGGTTAGCAGTTTGGCAAAGCAGAAGAAGTTTGTAAAGAAGATGGCGGAGAATGGCGGTGCACGCATCAAATTAAAGGGCAGAAAGGGACTCGGATTGATTGAGAGTGTTGATGTGCTGATATAGAGAGAGAGAAGTTGATATTATTGTTAATTAGTGTGTTACTTTTTAGTTTGGTTAGGGATTTCCTTGTTTTATGAGATGGTTTAAGGACAGTTGAGTTGTTTTTGTAGCGAAATTGAGCTGATCTTAGAGATGATTATTGGGAAAGCGAAAGTGGTGATAGTTCATGATGATCATGATGAGTCTTTAACCATGAGAAAGGGACATATCTCTAATAACTCACTCAGTACTCGGACAATCATCGTCAAAGTCACCAATCATACCAGACACGCTTCAAATATCCCGTTGAATCACTTAGTTAACCTCTAATTGCCCTCCTTATCGCTATCGTCTCTTCCTCGGCTTATCGCTCCTTCGAGAACCCTTTTTCTTCTCCGCGATTACTATGGGAAAAATTAATAGAATCAATCACCAAATCATCACCAAAATCCACGAAACAGCCATTGAAATCACACAATAAACTCGCTCAAATCTCGCTAAAATGGCATCACGGCCCAAACCATGGGAACAAGCAGGTCAAACAGGCCAATCAGCCAATTTGAACGACACTCACAGCCCTCAGACAGCACAATCTACGACAACAGCCTCATCGAACAACCCAACAGTCTCATCACCAGACCCACAGCTCCCTGAGCGTCCAACGTCTCTAGGAGGAGATATCTCCTCCTCGGCTCCTTATTCGTACTCTCAGTATGGTCAGGGCTCCACCCTAGGCGGATACGGTGGCAGTTCTATGTACGGTGCTGGTGGCTACGGCGGCCTCGGTGGGATGAGCTCAATGTATGGTGGCTACGGCGGCATGGGCTCGATGTACGGCGGTGGATATGGCCGTCACGGTGGTGGTGGGTATGGCGGGATGTATGGTGGAGGAATGTACGGTGGAGGAATGGGTGGTGGTATGTATGGTCAGGGACAGGGCCAGGGCGGTGATGGTGGGTTCGCTGAGTCGACGCAGGCGACGTTTCAGCTGATTGAGAGCATCATCGGTGCCTTTGGCGGGTTCGCACAGATGTTGGAGGCCACGTACATGGCGACGTACTCGAGTTTCTTCACGATGATCTCTGTGGCGGAACAGTTTGGGAACTTGAAGAACGCATTGGGATCGTTCCTGGGTATCTTTGCCCTGATCAAGTACTGCAAGAAGCTGCTCGCGAAGGTCACGGGCTTTGGTGGGAAGAACCTGAAGATTGATGCTTCAGAATTTGCGAAGTTTGAGGCAAAGAAGTTGAAAGAAGAGACTAGTGGGCAAAGTGGGAAGAAACCAACGAGAATATCATTAAAGCCACTGCTCATATTCCTCGCAATGGCGATTGGAACGCCGTATTTGCTGAAGAAGTTGGTCTTTTATCTTGCAAAGCAGAAGAATATACCCATTAATGGCCAGTTATTCGGTGGAAACAACGGGCAGATTGGACCAGCTAACCAGATGAATAACGTTGATCTTTCACAAATCCAGTTCGGAAGGGCCCTCTACGACTTTGTCCCGGAGAACACTAATGTTGAGATACCCTTGAAACAGGGAGACCTGGTCGCCATCTTGTCGCAACTTGATCCAATGGGGAAGGAGAGTAAATGGTGGAGAGTACGGTCCAGAGATGGTAAAGTGGGATACATACCGGGCAACTACGTCGAGATAATAGAGAGAAAGCCATCGGCAAAGAGAGAAGCCATTGAACACGCAGAGACTAACTCAGATGCTTAATATGTTATTAAGCCGTACATACCAAATTATTAATGCATTCGTTTATTCATGTTCAATTATGACCAGCATCAAGGTTCGTAGAAGTGCTAATCTAACACCACAGGGTCATCTTCAGTTCCATTAGGAAGAAACACTCTGAAATCATCATCTGCGTCATCAATGTCTTCTTGTTCAGATACTACACCACTCAACATACTCAGCGATGACCAATCTGAATCATCTTCAACACTGACACTCTCCCTTATTACTTTCCGTGGTCTCTTTTGCTTCTTCCTGTACTCCGCATACTCGTCTTCTTCATCACTCAATGATACGATCTCCCTCTTTGCAGCAGCGTGTGTCTCATGGACGGGCTTCACCAACCATCCGTCATTGACTTCCTCGATATCCACAGAATTTACGCCCTGTGTCAGAGGATGGCTCAATAGAACATGCATAAAGTCATCAAATATCAAATCAGTGGCACTGAAAGACACATCACAAACTGGACACTTGAACTGAACGTTGTGCACGATAGAATTCCCCACTTTCAACGGCTCGTTTATTGTCTTTGGTGGCTGCTTCTTCCCATTGGGTTGCTTGATTATCTGTCTGTTGGTGAACTGCAAACTAGAGAGATCAGGCTGCAGCCCTGTCTTACAGATCCTGAACCCTATCGAGCTCGCCACTGCTTCCAGTGAGCTTCCTTTAGAGTTTACACTCACTGGGTCGGTCTTTCCCTTGTCAGCCTCGTGATCGCCGTTGGTATCATTTCGCACTGGTGCATCCTCCTTCATCTTTTCAAAGACATCAACACATTGGTATCCAAACTTCCCACAGTTTGTCCCTATTCTCTCAAATACATCACTCGGCTGCTTCACTCGGCTCAACTCGGCTCTCTTCAATTGTATATCCCAGAAACTGTCAAAGTCAAAACATGATAAATGGTTGCAGTTCACCGACTTGGTACAGTACTTTATTCTTTGTCTCGACACGCAATCAAGCAGTGATATTCTGGATATCAGAACCTGCAGATCATCCACAGGATCAACTTCTGGCTGTACTTGCTTTACTTGCTTTACAGCTTTCGTCTTGAGCTTCGTTGGGGACCGCGTCCTAGGATGCTTCTTCGTCTTCGGCTGGTTATTCACGGTTGATTTCCCATTCGCAGCTTGAGGAACTGCAGGAATCACTGCGGGACCAGATCCTGCTGTAGAGCTTGGTACGATCTGCTCAATAACTGCTCCAGATGGAAGAACTGTCCTCCTCTGCTCCACCATTTACTGTGAGATCAAAAACTGTGTAAACTGGCCTTCACTTCCCAATAAGACTGCTATTCGCGTCACGAAAAAGGGTATCTGGGAATTTGACGCGACTAACACCCCACTGAAACCCTCAAGTCTCACGAAAATAGGTCAAACAATGAGCAAATGCCACTTGAAGAAGCTCCAGATGCAATAATCACTTAATTAAAGGCGGTTTCGGAGTGATAGGGAGAATTTAGTCATCTATTAGGTAATCATTTAATCCTGGATTTGAATGGGTCCTTATTCGTTATTGAGAGAGCAGATATTGGGTATTTAAGGATATTTATGAGTAGTTGATAGCTTAAATAGGTATCCTAGGTGTTTACCTACTCAAAAAGTAAGATATAATTAATTTTACTACCATTGATAACTTCATCACAATTTTGATTATCATTTGACATAATGAAGACCGCTAACTTTATCAAATCAAATCCGACGGTATTCCGGAATGAGAGATACAGTGATAGAACCGTATCTTACATGATACTACACTAATACTAAATCATATAAAGCACTCAAACCCTCATATTTCAACCATCATCAAACAATAATTAGACATTACAGTAGTTAATTACGTAAGAAGTTACCCTCCTTTAATTACATAATCTATGACTAAAATCACTAGCACTCGGAAAATCTCGAAAAACAAACAAAAAACGAAAATGAAAGTGGTTTCAACGAGTGAAAAGTGGCGAAGACAACTGCGAAATAGTCGGGAATTGGCCTTTTAAAAGAACAAACAACTACAGCAATTGTTCCATACAGCGCAACCAAATCCGAATACCTGTCATTCCGCATTTCATACAGATTTGTTGTCCTTTTTTCCGATCCGTTTCACGCGATTCCTCCATTAGGGATCATAATTCACCCAATACTTCAAAGGGAGTCAGCATATCTTAATATTAGCCACCGCTAACTACATTTCCACTCGGATTCTCCCCTCACACACCAACTAACAGCATCATGGACATCGACACTGACGTGCAAATGGAAGACGCCCTCGAACTGGGTGCTTCCCTTGAAGACGACGAGGAACCAAAACTGTCGCAATTGAATGAGTTTGCCAGCTCGCAATTTCTCAAGCCTGGACCAGCTCCGGAGCTATCAGCACAGAATATCACCCAACTGGACGAGTGGATTGAGCACCTGGCAAACTGCCAGCCACTATCTGAGGAAAACGTCAAGAGTCTTTGTAAGATGGCAGTGGACGTGCTCCAGCATGAGGAGAATGTCCAGCCAGTCAACGTGCCGGTCACCATCTGTGGTGATATCCATGGCCAGTTCCACGACCTGATGGAGCTTTTCAAAATTGGTGGTCCCTGCCCGGACACCAACTACCTCTTCATGGGTGACTATGTGGATCGTGGCTACTACTCTGTCGAGACGGTGAGTTATCTTGTCTGTATGAAGGTGAGATATCCAAACAGAATCACCATCCTTAGAGGAAACCACGAGTCCAGACAGATCACACAAGTGTACGGCTTCTACGATGAATGTTTGAGAAAGTACGGATCAGCCAACGTTTGGAAGATCTTCACTGACCTGTTTGACTTTTTGCCAATTGGTGCATTGGTCGACAACACCGTCCTGTGTCTGCATGGTGGTCTCTCCCCTATGATCGAGACTATCGACCAGATTAGAGAGCTCAATAGAATCAGAGAGGTGCCACACGAAGGTCCAATGTGTGACCTACTGTGGTCTGACCCAGATGATAGAGGTGGATGGGGTATCAGTCCAAGAGGTGCGGGCTTCACTTTCGGTCAGGACATCTCAGATCAGTTCAACCACACCAACAACATATCGCTGATTGCAAGAGCTCACCAGCTTGTGATGGATGGTTTCTCGTGGTCGCATCAGGAGAGTGTCGTCACTATCTTCTCTGCTCCAA
Source organism: Komagataea wickerhamii (assembly GCA_030574915.1). Classification (NCBI taxonomy): domain Eukaryota; kingdom Fungi; phylum Ascomycota; class Saccharomycetes; order Phaffomycetales; family Wickerhamomycetaceae; genus Komagataea; species Komagataea wickerhamii. The sequence continues at coordinate 70,172 of JAJMFU010000044.1, forward strand.
ACTACTGTTATAGATGTGGTAACCAGGCTGCTATTATGGAGCTGGATGAACAGCACGCCAGACAGTTCTTGCAGTACGACCCTAGTGTGAGGCCAGGTGAGCCAACAGTCACCAGAAAGACCCCTGATTATTTCCTATGATGTCTCTGTGATTGTTGCCTTTTCCTTAATGACTTGTGTTTTGAACGCTCCTTTGCTCACTTTTGGTTTGTTTGTTGATGACATGAATTTGTTCTATCACGTTGTTTCCATCCATTTTATATCTTAAAGTCTTTTCCGCCAGTTTTTTGTCTCAGTATACTACTACTTACTCTGTTTAGTTCTATAAAAGGATGAAATACATATTCGTTCTGTTGTTATACATAATCCCTATCAAAGAGCACTAACATTTTCCAGTTTGCGGACTCGACTCTTGGCTATATCGCAAACAGCATTCATAGCTTCTTTGACTTCCTCAGCATAGTTTGCTCTTGTTAATCTTCTGTTGAAATCTTTAAAGATCTCCTCTTTGGATCTGCCATTGACAAAAAGGACGTATCTCAAACCTGGAAAGGCTTCCTCATATCTTTGATTCAAGTCAATGAATTGTTTGACGGTCTCATCAACTCCCGCTTCACCCCCTCCAAAGATGGATTTCTGTTCAATGCTTGAATGTGAGCTGAGCTTTGCAGGTATACCTAAACGAGGATGAGCTGCCACTATTCCCTGTGTCATTTCTTCATTTGGATCCAATTCAAGGAGTTTCTCTCTAGACAGCTCAATAAGATCATCATATGAAGAGAATTTCTGGTCCTTATTGAACAAAAATGGAATCAAATAGGCATGAATATTGGGATGCTTCTCAAACAAGTTGTTCAGTAACTCAATCTGTCCTTCACTGTCGAGTCCCCTAACACTTCCAATAGCTGGCAATCTATACGTCATCATAAAAGACCGGCTCAATGTCACACAAATACAACCAACTGAACTCAAACAACTTCAATTTCAATCCTCATCTTCACCAAATCCTTTATCGGTGCTGCCAAATTATGACTTCGGACAATCCCGATTCCCCTTATCTCCGAATTTATCTCCGAAAGTCACATGACACAATGACTAATAAATGACATCATCAGTTTTTTTTTCTTAATTCGTGTCGCGTTCCCAATCCTTGGAATGTGAAGCCCAGCGTTGGCACCTATCACCTCGTTTAATTCTACAGCTGTGAACACCAATTGAATCATGAGTGACGACCTTGTGCCTGAATCTGACAACTACAAGCCATCCGCTAAGAAGACTGTTGACGAGTATGCCAAACTCGACCAGGAGGATGAGTCCCTGCAAAAATGGAAGAAATCTCTAGGGCTTTTGGGTAGCGAGCCACTGCCAATTGCTCCTGGTGATGACAGAAAAGTTGTGATATTAGAGATGGCCCTTCTTGTTGATGGTGAAGCGCCAGTCGTCGTTGACCTCACAAACGAGAAGACTCTGAGTGAGCTACCAAAGAATGCCTTCAAGATCAAGGAAAAGTCGATATACAAGCTCAGTATTAAGTTCAAGGTCCAACACGAAATTGTTACCGGTATCAAGTACCTCCAAGCCATCAAGAAGGCAGGCATAAGGGTGGATAAAGTGGAGGACCCATTGGGATCCTACGCACCAAGCACCAAGGAGAAGCCATTCTACGAAGTCACCTTACCAGAGACCGAGGCACCAAGTGGTATGCTAGCTAGAGGAAGCTACTCCGCCCAATCCAAGTTCATCGATGACGATAAGAACGTCTACTTGACTCTGAACTGGGGTGTTGATATCGTCAAGAACAAATAGAAGATTTGAGAAACAGTTTAACCTATAGGGCTTCATTCCTGAAGCCTTTGAAATATCCATGTTTGAACCATTAAGTTGATTAATTACCAGTTGGACCACAGATGACCCATGCCAGCTATGAATATCGTAATAATTCTTTTTCTATATACTGAATCGACGTACTATCTACACTGTCCACAAGAAGTCTCAAGGGTTTGGGCAAGCTTATCGTGTTACTGCATCCTATTTACCTTATATTCACGCTGTCTTCGAGATCTCCTTCGCAGAGACCGCCTCCGAAGGCTTCGTCTCCGCGCTCTTGGACTCCTTTTTTGTCACCACATCAGTTTCAATGCTCAATGTACTTATTGGACTAGGTTGTTGTGAAGGGGTCTTGGAATATTGAGGAGAGTGCTGATAATTCTGGCCTCGTTTCTGATAACCACCTCTTCTGCCATTTCCATAGTTTCCTCTATTATTGTTCTTTCTGTAGCCACCTCTGTTGTACGATTGGTAGTATCCACCGTTATTGAGTTCACCTCCTTGTATGTAGTTCGGGTAAGGCATCTGCCCATTATAGCCAGGGTAAGGAGAAGAATAGAATGGCATGGTTCCGGGAATATGGGATGGCATATAACCCGGGTTCTGCTGAAGCTGTTGCGAAGCCAAATATTGCTGCTGATATTGTTGGTACTGTAGTTGTGGATTTATGGATCTTGGAACATCGTGCGTTCTAGGGTCTTGTTCGTCTTTATCTTGTTCCTCCTCATAATCTTCATCATCATCTTCGTCTTCCTGCGCAGATTGGAAAATTCTCTCTCTAGCCTTCTGGTACAGGGACTCACGAGATGCTCTCTCGGTCTCCAATTCGACGGAGTTCAAGGAAGTGGCTGTGGCAGAGCCATTTGATGGGGCTCTCTCTGTTAGGGGTTCAGATTCGACAGTTTCCTTTTCCTTGGTTTCCTCCCCGTTTCTCTTCATGAGTTTGAACTCCTTAGGAGGATTCGAAGGAGGCGTATTCCTTGTATCAGCTTTATCTGGCGTTGTGTTTACTGAATCTTCGCCAGGCCTTATAGAATTCTGTGGAACCGGTGGAGAAGAATATTGTGGGACCGATTGATAACCTTTGCCTTGGTAATAAGGGATTGGTGGTGGGCCGTATCCTGTTGGAATCATAGGTAGCGATGAAGGGACTGGATGTTGGTGAGCTGGCGGAACCCATAAGAAGGTAGCTGGGATACTTCCTAACGGGACCGGTCTCACGAGTTCCACCCCGATATTCTTGTAGACGATGATCGCATCACTCTCTTTGTTCAAACTGTGTCCAAGACCGTAGTATTCTGCGACTTTATGGGTCAAGAGTCTGTAGAATGAGTTCATGGGACTCAACAGATAGGAGTCTGTGTTGGACGAGATGAAGTTGTTCAAATCGGCTTCAAGGCCCAACACAAAACCACGGTGCTTCGGGGTTGTGAGAGCCGTCTTCAACGCCTGCGGGACAAGAGCTGCGGCATTCGATAGTTGGTATTGTTGTGGAAGTGGAGGAGGTGGGTATTGGTAGCCTGGATACTGCGAACCGGGATACTGGGGCACTGCTTGATTTGGAGTCTCCGTACTCGTGGAGGTTGCCGAACCTTCGCCAGTTTCACTTGCGTCTGCCACTTCCTCGGTAGACTCCTTGTGATTATTTATTGACAGCTTCTTCAGCGATTCGTCCAGCTTCTGGCCGTTCTCCGCTTGGTCTGACGCACTGGCGCTCATCGTTAAAGAAATGTGTTTTCCTCTAAAACCACAATAATTGAGCCGATTATTCTCAAGAAAAAGAGATACGGGGACAGTCCAGTATCAAATCAACAGGAAACAAACAATAAACGAACAAAAATGGTCCCAAAACAGTCGTAATAACTGAGATTAATTGTTGACTTCGAAGGTAAACAAAGAGATTTTGGCTGAAAAATCGTTCATTTTCCACAATGTGCACGTGATTTCGGCGGCTAATTGCAATTTGTTAGTGCCTTTAATTGGTGTTTTTGCCATTGAATTTGACGGGGTTTCAAGGGTTTCTGGAGCCAAAAGAGAGTGATCTTGAGGCGATAAGGAGCATTGGAGTTATTCGTTGTTTGTGTTCTGGCTCAGAGTACTCTATCAGTTTTTACAGCGTTGCAATAGCTTTTGAATTGGTTCTTTTGACTCATTATTGAACTGAACTGATAACAAGTCACACGTCAACCAAAAGTACCTCACAATGGACGAAATCAGGGCGAAAAGACTTGCTAAGTTGGCAGCAGCTGAGTCTCAGAGACCAGTTGGATCACCTAAGCCCAAACCAACAGCAGAACCGCCAAAAAGTGGGCCAAATTCTCAGGTCAAAGCACCAACCACAGAAACAGTGAAGAAACCGAAGAAGGCCGATTCTCCACAAGTTGAGGAGTCAATCGTTAGTTGGACAGACAAGAAGTTTGAAGAAGTGCTCTCAGTAACGCTGAATCTGGAGCTTTCGAACTCTGAATTGATCTTCTTGGAATCGACGTACACCGAATTAGTTGAAGAGGACCAGGAGCTGCATTTTAACATGGAGTTGGTGGACAGGGCTATCATTGAGAGACTATCAGAAATAGGTCATAGTTCCCCATTCCAATATCTAAAAGACTCATGGGAGAGGGTTCAAACTGCTAGAAGATTCATCAAGAGTAAGGATCCACTACGGGAGCAGAAACTCGAGATATTGAACGAGATGGACAGATTGTGTTCAAGTTACGGGCTTGTTGCCTTCCAGATCCCCGATATGTTTCTGAACGGCGATGTTGTTAGATTCTGCAGAGACATTATTGCCAATGAATCAAAGTATAGCGACTTTCTTCTACAGATCATCAATAGATCGAATGAGGAAGGCACCATCTTGGAGTTCTTGAACATCTTTGTGCCAACATTGTCCCAGTTAATCGAGAAGATTGATCTAAACGATCCGCAGTATCCTCTAGTGTTGAACATTTTCCAGCTGATCTTGAATCAGAAGCCGGTGGCCAGTGTTTTTACAGAGATCGAAGGGTTCAAAATCACAAACCCAGATATTCAGCCTTCACTCTTTGAGACTTCCACAATCTTAGGAAGAGTATTCAGGCTATCTCCCCTCCAGGACTCTGTTTCCAGCAATAATTTCGATAGAGCTACAGAGAAGTCCAATCTTCAGATCAGACAAATCGGTGAATCCTTACAAGCAGAGCATAAAGTGTTGTTAGATCGTTTGTTCTTCATTGCCAACAAGATCATCAGAGGGTCTGAGACTTCGAGAAATGACCTTTTGAGTTACTTTGCCACCATTATCAACAAGAACCATTTGAGAAGAGGAGACCATTCTGATCTTAACAAATTATCCTCTGATGCATTTGTCACCAACATCAGTTTGGTATTGGTAAGACTTTCCCAGCCTTTCCTTGACCCATCCTTCTCCAAGATTGATAAGATCGATCTTGAATACTTCAACAAGAACAAACTCATCGACTTGAAAGATGAGACCAGAACGAACTCCACTACTCTAGAAGCGGATGCTTTCTTCTCGAAGAATCAGTCCTCTGAACCTGCAAATTTCATCTCTGATTGTTTCTATTTGACCCTGACATACCTCCATTATGGAATTGGTGGAACATTGCTTTATGAAAGTAAATTGAAGCAGAAGATCAAACAATTTCAATCTTCAGTTGATCATTTGAGGAACTCGTCTAGTGCACAGAACCCGCTAGATAGATTTGCTCGTATGCAGCTTCCTAGGCTCGAGAAGTCTTTGGCATCTTTGAAGTCACAGAAGGATGCCTTGACAAGCTTCTTCACGCATAGAGATATTCAATTGGAGATTTTCGATTTTGTCACTGCCTCTTCTTGTTTCTTGATCAGGGCCATCGATCCAGCTCACAAGTTTCCTCAACAGCCTGTGAGGCTTCCTTTGAATCCAGATGTCATTGGAGTTGAGAACGCTGACAGCACAGAATTTCTCCGTGAGAGAGCACCGGTACCTTTCAGATACTTCCCTGAATTCTTGGTGGAAGGTATTGTCAATTACGTACAGTACATTTCCAAGTATGTTGCCAGCCCTCTGATCCACAACCCAAGATTGACAACATTCGTGGAATTTGCTGTTGTGTTCTTACGTTGTCCTGAACTTATTGGAAATCCCCACTTGAAGGGTCGATTGGTGGAAAGTCTATTCATCGGATCCTTGCCATCACAAGACAATAGACCAGGATTCATGATTGAAATATTTGATACCAACGAGCTAGTCTCGAAAAACTTGTTGTACGCTCTATTGGAGTTCTATGTGGTTGTTGAGAAGACAGGTGCTTCATCCCAATTCTATGATAAGTTCAATTCAAGATATCACATTTCAGTTATTTTGGAACAAATCTGGAAGAATCCATCCTACAGAAACCAATTGATCCAACAGAGTGAAACAAATGAGGACTTCTTCATCAGATTCGTCGCAAGAATGTTGAACGATTTGACGTTCTTGTTGGACGAATCTTTGCATCAATTGGCAGATGTTCATTCATTCCAGGTTGAGCTAGAGACAAGATCCAAAACAGGCGTGTCCAACATTGAAGGAACTGACGAAGAGATCCAACAAAGACTCTCAACTGCAGAGAACCAAGCTAAGTCCTATGTTGGACTAGCCAACAAGTCTATCGATCTTTTTGGTATCTTTACTCAAGATGTTCCTCGTGCCTTTATGAAGTCAGAAATAGTCAACAGACTAGCAAGCATGTTGGACTACAACTTGGATGCTTTGGTAGGTCCAAAGTGTTCTGAATTGAAAGTCACCAATCCAGAGAAGTACTCCTTCAGTCCTAGAACCCTCTTGCTGAATATTTCCAAAGTCTTTGTGAACTTATCGAACGAGGAAGAATTCATTACAGCTGTTTCTAAAGACTCGAGATCCTTCAAGAAGTCATTATTCTTGAGAGCAGAAAGAATCTTGTCCAAGTGGGGACTAGCTTCAGCAGAGTTTGTTACAAAGCTCGTGACCTTTGCTGAGAAGGCAGATGCGAAGAGACTAGAAGAGGAAGAAGAAGAGTTGGAACTAGGTGATATTCCAGATGAGTTCTTGGATCCATTGATGTTCACATTGATGAAGGACCCTGTCACATTACCATCATCCAAGGTTAATATCGACAGATCAACAATCAGGGAACATTTGTTGAGTGATTCCACAGACCCATTCAACAGAATGCCATTGAAGTACGAGGACATAATCCCCAATGAAGAGTTAAGACTACAGATTGAGGAGTTCAAAGAGAAGAGCAAGAAGTCAACTACTGATACAGAGATGAAAGATGTTTAGGCGATGAATAAACTGAAGTTTTTATGAATAAACAGTAGTTCTACGAGTGAATAAAATTATCTAGAATCACAACCCTATCATTTCCTATTCAAGTCTCTTCATATATGTAACCATTATTATTTGAGAAAAAGTGTTTAAGCCTTGATAGCGTACTTTCTTTGTGGGAAAGCAATTTGCTTCTTTCTTTGCTTCTCGGTGATTTGGGAAGACTCGAACTTGGTCAACTTTCTTCTCAAAGCTCTGGTCTTCTTAGCTCTCAAGTCCTTTGGTTGGTACTTCTTACCAGCGTAGAAAGCTCTGACGTTCTCTCTTTGGTTCTGGTTGATGACGGTCAAGACTCTGGCGATGTCCTTTCTGACAGTGTTGATCTTTGGCAAAGATGGACGGGTTAGCTTTTGCACCTTTAGGGTGGCAAGCTCCTGCTTCAAGGAAACAAGCTTCTCCTCCAATTGCTCCTTGGACTTGGTACGTAGTTCGTAAGCGTTAAGACCAGCCTGGAAACGTTGTTAGTATTTGGTTCGACAGTATAATAGTTATAAGGGATCTTTGACGTAGTGGAGCTCTATGATCTATGCTGGGGTATTATTTCAATATGACAGCCCCTGTGAGTGCAGTGAGCTCTTTGAAAGCGCTTGGTAATAATGAGCTCTTTGTTCAGCATATGATGTTTGAATATCTCTTGGTTGATAGCTCCTGGCATAACTGGTTGTTGATTGGTGATTTTCATAATTGATGGATCTACAAATGGGTCATCTTCCTTTCAACCTGGATGTTTCTGGTGCGCTCTTCGCGTATGAATTATAGCTCAATAGTTCCACTGTCACTAGTCCCCTCTGTACGGACATACCATTTCGATTAACTTGAATTTGTGTTATTAACAGGCTGTTTGAGTCGTCTAATGGCCTTGAAAAAAAAGAGTTGAAATTTGCGTTTCCTTGAAAAATTCTCGATACGGACACGATAAACCCCCTAATTGAGAAATAATCAGTTTTGGGTGGTTTTCGTGCTTTTCTTATTCTGGTCGTGTCGATTTTTCAGTGAGATTTTTGGCAAAAAACATCCGCACACCACATGACTTTTGACGCAAAAGTGACTGCCCTGAGAAATCAGGACCCAAAGTCACATGATATTTGCAATAGGGCTTCTGATCCATAAACTCTTCAGTTTCACCATACGCTGTCAAAATGTCAAAATACATGGCGTTTCTAATTTCTGACAAAGGAAATCTTGATACACTACAAGACATTCACTTACATAGACTTTATTCCAAATTTCTCTATATAGGAGAGGACCTAAAGGAGATAAATAACACAACAATAAACACGAGTCAATGAATCAAGAAATTAACAACTGG